>JAPYYR010000841.1:0-21704 GCA_030523065.1 Aphidius colemani
GTATACATGGCTCAGATATTGTACATATTCAAATAAAAATAAACTGAATTTTTAATTCAATCAATTTAGTATTTTGTTTTTATTATTTTTATCGTTGAAAATTTCATTACAATAACTATACTGTTGATTTTGGTTTTGTGTTGTCTATTAATCACAACAATGACGTGTGCAATTTTTGGATAGTCAATACATTAGATACATTAGATTTCATAAACCAGGAAATAAAAGAAATTTGTTGTTATAATTGTACGTCAAATAATCATTGTTTATGTTAAGTAATATGTAAACGAATGAAAATATATTTAGACCAGTATTCTACTAGAACTCATGGAACTGACAGAACAGTTTTAAATGCAGTTAACTTAAAGTGTTGAAAACAGCTTATTTTGATAAAACAAAAAAATTAAATTAATAAAAATAAGAATTTTTAATGTAAAGTTGTTACATTTTCTCTCATTTTTATTTTTATAGTAAAATATTTTTGGACTATTTGAACAGTTACATTGATATAATTTTTCTTTTAATTTAATTTTCATATTTATGTTACTTTTTAACAGTGTAAAAAGACCACTGCAAGATGTCAAGAATATCAAATAATATTCAACCAAGTGAAGTCAAAAATGACAATTCAATATTTACATGTCATCAAAATTTATCTGTTGGTAAATTACAATCAGAATCATCAATTGGTACTTTATTTTTGGACATTGAACGTCAAAATAGCCACAAAATAAACGCAAGTTTTTTTAATCAAAATAATTAATTTTTTTTAACTTGTAAATTTTTATTTTGAATTATTTTATATACACAGAATTCCGAGTGCTTCTGTTCTGCCATTCAACCCATTCTCACAGCAGCCAGATTTTTTGGAATAATGCCAATTATAAAAGTACAAAATAATTCTCGAGGAAATTTAATTTTTGTCATTAAACCGTTATGGAAATTTTACTCAATTTTTATCATATCTTATCTTGGAATTATTTTTTTAACTGTCCTTACTTCGGTTACTCAAAAACAAAACAATAAAATTGGTACAGAACAAATCAATTTACAAAAAAAAAAATTAATAAGTAAATAATTGATAATTTTTTTTCAATTTCTCAGGAAACACTGGTTACATTGTTTCATTAATGATTTTTTTAGGAATAAATAATACATCAATATTAATTTTCTTCTGTCAATCATCAAACTGGATTAAATTACAAAAAAAATGGCAAAAAGTTGAGAAAAAACTCATGAGGTTAGTACTGTTTATGTACTAAGTAAAAATACGAAAAAAAATACTCAATCAAGTTTAATTTATTACATAAATGTTCAAGTTTTTATGGCAACACCCAACGATTGAAGCAAAAGTTTAAAATTATTTCAACTGCTATGTTGATGATGGCTCTTGGAGAACACACTTTGATGCTCTTCACTGTCATCAGAGGACATTATTTATCCGACTATTTCGCACAAATAGGACAAAATTATTTTACAATTTATAAATTCAATTTCAATGCTTATTTTTTTGACAATCGTAAGATCCAATCAGCAATCAAATCAATATTTTCTATTATATTTTTATTTATATTTTTAGCTGTAAGCCAAATTACATTGGGAATATTAACTCGAATCGCTTTTTTTTACTCGACTTTTATCTGGAATTTCACAGACCTTTTCATCATACTGGTATGGAAATTGATTGAACTTAATTATTGTTATGAAAAGAATTTATTTTAATAATTAATAAAAAATTTATATCATCAAAGGTTTCAACAGGACTTGCTGAAAAATATAAATGTCTCAACAAAATTGTCGTTAAAGTGCTTAAAAAAAAAAATGACAGCAACATTGATTGGCCTGAAATTCGAGAAAAATATACAATTATGAGTAATCTTGTTAAGCAAACAAACAATGTGATATCACCTTTGATTTTGTTGTCATTTGCTGGAAATCTTTACTTTATTTGCTTACAATTTTTCAATGGATTTGCGTAAGGATTTATAATAGTATATTTGATTATTATTTATTCAAATGAGTTGATAATTTTTATCATTCAGTAGACCAGTGGATAATGATTTGCTAAGTGAAATATATTTTTTCGGATCATTTGGGTTTTTGGTATGTCGAGCAGCTGCAGTTACTATTTCAGCAGCTAGAATTCATCATCAAAGTAGAATAATATTATTTGCTCTTTTTCATTGTCCAATATCAAATGCAAATTTTGAGGTTTGATATATAAATTTTTACATGTCTTCTGGTGAATTTATGATTGATTTATTTGTGATATTTTTTTGCAGCCACAGTGGTTTCAAAACCAAGTAGCAATTGACGAAGTAGCACTTACTGGAATGGATTTTTTTTCCATTACTCGTAAGTTTATGCTGAAGGTAATTTATATCTAAACATTTAAATGAATTAATTGTTTAGTAGTTTATTTTTTTTTAAATAATGATTTATGATGGTTTCTTTTTACAGATAGTAAGCACTATTATTACGTATGAAGTTATATTATTACAAGTTAAAAAAACTACTGTAGATAATCAGTAATTATCTTATTCAAGTTTGAAATTATTATTACAAATAAAAATAATATTTGAACAGCACAAGTCAGAAAATTTTCCCATAGAGTATAAGGATCATCGTCAAAAAATATTATATATTGCTCCAGTTAATAAAATTATATGATAATTATTGGTTGAATGATATGAAATTTGATATTTGCATCGTTCAAATTGGAGAAAAAGTAGGACCAAATGGTTCTATTGAATTAATTCAAGAAACACTTGATGCTACTAGTTATCCAGTTATGGCTAGAGCAGTATTTTCACTTGCTGGTCTTGGTTGTGGTTTTGTGTGTTTGACTGTATAAATTTCCAATGGATCAACATGTTTTATTTGGCAAACCAGAACCAAAACCATTCTAGCCATAACTGGTTAACTTAAAACATAGGGATAAATTATGCGAGTCGCATAGAATTGAGTCATTAACACATCTGAAAAATTCAATATAAATTTATGATAAAAACTTATTCAAGTCTCTAAGTATAATAATATATTATGAGCTTTTTTTAAAAACACAAGGTCATATTTTAGTTTTTTTTTATCAATTTTTATTTAATATTTAAAATTTTTTCTGTATACCATGTACAACAATAAATAATAAAAACAAAAAACTTGAATAATTAATTAATAAAATTAACTGGTTATCCTGGTTATTCAGTTATCCTGGAGTATAATATTCCTCCGACTTTTCTCCGAATGTTTCCGTCTTGGATGGAACATGTTTGGCTGTGCCACCATATTTCTAGTAATTATCTAGTGGTGCAAGGTCTTGCAGCGAAATTTTACTATGATTTCTATCGCGTGTAGGTACCGCTTTACATCTATATCAACATTCAATTTTTGTTATTATATGAATAAAAAAAATAAATGCACAATTATCTATATTTATGTATTTTAATATATATATTTATATACATTTTTACAATATTATTATTGAAAAAAAATTGAAACCCAAAAAAAAGCCATTTGTTTTTTTAGTTGTATAATAGTAAAACACAATTATTCGCGTTGTTTTAATGTTTTTTTAACGACAATTTAGAAAGTTCAAGTTATATTACTATTAGAAGTATTTTCTCTGATTAATTAATCACTATAAAATAACTTTTGATAAATATTTAATAAAAAAAAAATGTCTTCTCATTTATTGGATTTTTTTTTTGTTTGAAACTTATATATTAATGTTTATCTCATATGTACACCAATTTTTGAGGTGTATAAAATACTTCAAGGATATCTCATGTAACACGACGACGTAGTAGTACAATACTGTTGTACAATTTGATGGCAGGACCCAATCGAAGACCCAAAAGTTTGACTAAATCTTCTTGTGTAAGCATCAAAAATGCCTCGCCATCAATGCTCTATAAAATAATAATTTATTGTTTGAATAAAATTGGTAAAATTAATTGTTAAATTTCTTAAAAAACAACAAACACATTTTAAATAAATATATAATAAATTTATACTACTTACATGCTTTCTAAAAATACTTCCAATGTCTTTACAATTTGGTACACCCTGGATGAATTTAATGACTTCTTCATTTGACCATCTTCTTGGATTAGTGTTTTGCTTAGCAACAACACGATTCAATGCATTACTATGTTTTGCCCAAACATGTGGAGCATCTGGTAATGGCTTATAGCCAGGATCATAAACACTTTGATATAATTCTTTACGTAATTGTTTATCAGGCATATTTGGTGCGTAAGTACCAGATGTAAAATTATCACTTGATACTGAATTTGATAACGATAAATTACGTTCTTCAGATACTTGTCGTCTGTGGAAAATTAAATAATTACATGTATTTATTGAACATCAATATTGATATCAAAGCTTAATTTTAATTTATTAAAATCTAACCTTTTTCGTCTTTTTTTTGGCACGGGCTCTTCGTCGTCTGATCCGCCATCACTGTTATTACGATGACGATTATATTTGTGAGATCTAGATAAATAAAAGATAATAAAATAAAATAAAAAAATCAATGAAATATAAATAAAGATGTTTAGATATATTTTACCTTTCGACATTTTCTGTTGAATCTGAAAATTCATCATCATATTCTTGTTTAACATCCATTTCTAATTTAGCAATTTTTTCATCTCTTGCTGCAAATCTTTCACTTCTATCACTTCTATCTTTAATTCTACCCTCAATTTTAATTTCATGTTTAACCAATGAATCATCATCATAATCAGCAATTTCATGTTTAACATTTAATCTATCAGATGTTATTCTAATTTTTTTATAATTTTGTGGTGAATATGGACAACCAGATGGTGAGTTATGTGCAGCAAATTTTGGTCCTTTAATATGTCCAATACCACGACAACCAGGTGTACCACATTCAGTTGTTTCATTTAATATTTCTGGTGTTAATGGTGGTTCAAGTGGATGTCCAGTTTTAGATGCCCAACCTTGTGGATGTATATCAGATGAATCATCTTCAACATAATATGCATGTGATTCTGGCCAACCATCAAAATGTATTTTTAATGTATGATCTTTAACATCAATAATTGTTGCAACACGTACTAATTGTGGTACTCTTTTATCAACAGCTTCAATTTTCATACCACGTTTAAAACCACATGGTGGACGTTGTTTTAGTACTCTACTTGGTGCTGCAATTGATTTTGTTTCACGTAAATATGAATCCCATGTAAATTGTTTTGGATCTTTATAATTATTTGGTGGCGTTAAACTATGTCCATATTGATGACACCAACCAACTGGATGTATATATGGTGAACTAGCATCAGCCCAATAATCATATACTTCATCCCATGAATCAAAATGTACAAGTATACGTGAATCCATAACACCAGCAATAGATGCAACACATATCAGACCACCATGTTTTCTATCAACAGCTTCAAGCTTCATACCAACACGAAATGCTGTTGGTGTTGATGCAAAATTTTTAATTGAAAATGCATTTTTAGGTGCTGCTGTTGCTTTGCAAGTTTTTAAATATGCATTCCAATTAAAATTGCTAGCAACATAACCCTTTGGTGGATCAAGTTGATGATTATTTTTTTCTGACCAGCCAACTGGAAATATATCCATACTATCACAATTAACCCAATAATCAAAATTTTCTGGATAACCATCGAAATGTAAACGTATACGATTACCAACAACTTCTGATACTGTTAATACACAATAATGTGATGGATGTGCTGGATCAATACCTTCAAGTTTCATACCAACTTTAAATAAATTTTTACCATATGGTTGAGTTTCTTTAAATAATCTTTGTGGTGCTGCTTTTGCTTTACAATATTCAAGATATTTTGACCATGAAAAACCTTTTTTAGCTTTTTGCCATGGATATTTTTTATCAGATGATGCCACACTTTGACTTTCATCATCGTCATTTGTTATTATGTCTTTTGTATCACTATCTGATTCAGATTTTGAATCATTATTTTGATCAACTGATTCTTCAACAACTTTATCAATTACTTCTTCAATTGAATCATACATATTTTTTAATTCTAATTCTTTATCTTTATCATTTACTTTTTCTTTTTCAGTATCTTTTTTTTTATCATTATCTTTCTTTTTAGTAGGTTTTGTTTTATTAGCTTCTTTTTCTTTTTCAACATCATTATCCTTTAATTTTTCAGTATCATTATTATTATCTTTTTCTTTTATTTCTTCTTCATCATCATTTTCATTTGTTGAATCTTTTTCATTATTTTCTTTTGAATTTTGTTCTTCTTTTGCTTGTTTTTCTTCTTTTCTACGTCTTCTTTTAATACGTTGAAAATTATTATCTTTTTCTTTTCGCAATTTTAGTTGTCTTAATATTTCAATTTGTTCTGTACATTTTGGACTGCATGATATTAAACTATCAAATTCAGCTAGATAACCGTGAAGTCCACAACTTTCACATGTACAAAAAGTATCAGGTATATTTTTATCATCATCAGATGAATATGGTTGTAAAGTTTTTTTCTTTTTATTCGTTTTAACATCTTGATTAATATCCTTAGCTTGATTGTCATTTGTATTGACACATTTATTTTCCACATCAACATTTTGACCACTTGTTGTCGATGAATTCTGCAATAAAAATACATTTATTTATTATCAATCATTTTACATAATTCATAGTAAAAAAATTCACAAAAAAAGCTTTTATTTCTCACCTTGATTGAAGTACCAAGTGTGCCACTACCATCTTTGCAATTATTAATTTTTGGTGGATCAGAATTTGATTCAGCTGAATGATTTCCATTAGTTATATTATCATGAATCTCATCACTAACTTTCCCATTTACATTTGTTTCAAGAACTTTTGTAATTTTGTCATTAGATGAATCGCTATGAGGACTTGTTGATGCTCTAATTAGTTCCATTTCTACATCATCAGATTTATTTGAGTTTTGAATAATTTCATTGTCATTTTTTCCAACTTTCATCAATGTTATATCGTCGTTACTTTTAATTATGTCTTTGTTACTTTTATCATTACTATCTGAATTATTAATTGTACACTCATTTATATCTAATGTATAGGTTAATTTTTGTTTTTTACTATATTTCTTTCGTTTTTCATCTGGTTCAACATCAAATGAATTTACAAGCTGTTGATTTTTCAATGTTTTATCACGATTACGTGATAATATATTACTTATTGTTCTTCTACGTTTTTCTGGTTCTTCTTTTTTTGGAATTCTTGTTAAAACAGCATCTGGATAATCATATTTTAATATTTCTGGTCTATTATTTTTACTTTGATTTAAAATAGTCATTCTTGATATTGGATGAAGTGGTGGAGGATTTTGAGTTGAATTTGTTGTTTTAGATTCTTTTAGTACTGTAAATTAATATTAAAAATTAAAATGATATATTTTATCATTTAAAAAATCATTTTATGATGTATTTAATTTACCTGGATTTAAATTTTTGCTGATAATTGAAGGAGTGTGTTTAAATTGTATGTTTAATACATTTTGTTGTGGTGGTTGTTGTTGTAGTTGTAGTTGTAGTTGTTGTTGTAGTTGTTGTTGTGTATTTGAAATAACTTGTTGTGGTTGTGTCTTTGAAATAACTTGTTGTGGTTGTGTGTTTGTAATAACTTGTTGTGGTTGTGTATTTGTAATAACTTGTTGTGGTTGTTTATTTGTAATAATTTGTTGTTGTTGTTGTTGTTGTGTATTTGTAATAATTTGTTGTTGTGGTTGTGTATTTGCAATAATTTGTTGTGGTAATATTATATTTGTCATTGAATTTTGTGACAGCACATTATTACTAGTTAAACTTTGACCAAATTGTGGTAATATTGGAGTTATTTTTGTTGGTTTAAATATTTGATTGGCCGAAAATGTGCCTGTTGATTAAATTAATAATAACATTAGTTAAATTAACATTCAATAAATTATAATAACATTAATAAATTACCTGCTGGTAAAACTACAGATTCATGTGTTTTTGTTTGTGGTGTAAGAACATATGTTGCAACACCAGATTCAGTAGCTTGATTTTGATTAATTTGTGTTGCTGTTGTTGTTGTTGTCGTTGTTGCTGGTGGTGGAGCTGTTGTTGTATTAACAATTGTTGTATGAACAAGTTGAGGAGCTTGTTTTCTCACAATAATACGTTTTTGACCTGGTGTTGCTGATGATGCTGTTGTTAATGCACCAGTTATTGGATGTCTAACAACGTATGTTACAGGTGAACTTTCAGAACTAATTATTGTTGACAATGGTGTTGTTGGTGTTGATACTAATTTTTGAGCTGTTGCTATTGATTGACCAGGACATAATTTGCCTGGTTGAATGTACATCAAAGGTAACACATGTTTAATTGAATTTTCACTTGGCGGTTTATCATTGTGATTCAATTCACCACTCTCTTCAACAGCAACAGTATCGTTGTTATTCATTCTGTCAACAAAATACATATTTAAATTAAATAAAATGTACAATAAGTTATTTTAAAAATATTATAATAAATTAACCAAAATTATAAATAACATTCAACTCATTTCAACTCAACAATTTTACAAATAAAATAGAAACACAATTAGAATAATAAACAAAAAACAGAACAACGACTTCTTAAAATAAAAAAGAAAGAAACAACACGCACCATTATAACGTGCACACCAATAAATAAAATATTGAAACTTTACTATCGATAAACAAGATTTAAAAAAGGATAATAATTTAACTATTTTTAAGTTATAAAAAAAAAAAAAAAAGAAACAATGTTGAAAGATATAAACTATTTCGAAAGACGCGCCAATCGATTATTGTTATTAAAAAAAAAATATAATTTCTATTGTTTTTTTTGTTTCAATTAATAAAAGCTGATTTATCTGAGTTTTTTTTTTTTTTTTTTTTTTTGTAATGGCATATTAAAATTATATTGATTCTTATTTTTGTACTTATATAAGATAAGATGTGAATAGTTTAAGATTACAGACAAGACGTTATAAATTTATTCTACATACACTGACAAACAACATTTATTTTGATGTTTTTTTTATATTTCTTTATCAGATGATAAATTTCACGAAATATTTATCTTGTAAATCGAGTAAACTAAAAAAATGACAGTGTTGATTTTCCATAAAAAATGTATACACTTGTAATTTTGAATATATTCAACACACACAAATACTCAAACTTATAAAATTAATATTAAAAAAAAATGAGTCATTGAGAAGTCACACTTATAGTAGAAAATAAATTTACAATATTTTTCACGTTATAATGTGTTTTTAACGACACAATTCTATCGAAGACAAATGCTAATTAAAAAAAGAAAAAACACAAATGAAAAGTTGAAGCAAAACTAAAAAAAAAAAATGTTATATTCTGGAGTAACTTATATTATATATTTTTAGTTTTAAATTATTTGTAAAAAACAAATATAAAGATAACTAGAAAAAGTAATGCTTACACTGTTGAAAAATTGTTATTAATTTATAATACAAATAATTGTTAATAATTAATTGATGTTTGTTAATATACTAATAATTTTTTTATTAAAAAAAGAGATTTATAATGAAACTTTAGTGTGTGCTTTACTGGCATAACGTGTGTTAAAAATTATAGTTGTTAGAGAGGGTTGGATTGAAATTGTCGCTAATAAAAACATGGAAAGTAGCCTTAATTTTTTATTTCTCTTAGATCATAATATTGACCAATCATGTGTCATTATTTTAACGACGTCATATTGATATCGTTGTGTTATTGGCCAGCGTGTTAATTACAGTTGAGAATAACGACGACATATTTCGTCTTTAAAAACGGAATTTCACGATAAACCTGTCGCTTATTTACAACAATTATTCCATTGATAAAAAATGTATTCATGTATATTGTAAATAGCATATTTAACATTTAGAGTAAATTATTTTTTTAACATTTTTAATTGTTGGATTAACATTATGCCGGCTAAGCACATGTCTAACCTTTAAAACTGTTTTTAATCATTACAAATGATTTTCATCTATTCAGTCTAAATATTTATCTATAGTTTTTGATAGAATCAGAACATTCTATGACTTTTCTACTCCTAAATCTTATGACATCACTATTTTAGAGATAATTAATTACAAGATTAGCTATTCTTTATTCTAAACTTGGATTCAAGAACACCTTTACGTTTTTGTTTGAGAAAATTTTATTTTTTATCCCGAAACTAATTAAATTAACAATAATAAAAGAAAAAAAAAAAACGGTTAACTTTCGTTCATTTAAAATGGAAGATGTCGAAAAAAACATTTAATACCTTCTAAAACAATTCATTGATAAACAAATCAAATATACTTTTTTTCAGTATTGTTGAAATCATTATTTAACAACAAAAAAAAATATTGCATTAATTTTTTTTTCATATAGTTTATCTATTCGTGTAAATTACCTGGAAAATTTGAGATAAATTTTTTTTTTTTTTTATCAAAAAACACACAAATCTAGCCTTTGTTTTGAAAGAGATAAAAAAAAATGTTTCAATTCTATATTGTTATTGACAAGCCAATGCTTTATTCAATATATTTAAATATAATAATTATTAAATTATTTTTTATATATAGATGCATAAGTATATATACCTTGCTTTTTTTTTTTTTTTTTTTTTAATATATTACAACAGCTAGTGTGATGATGTAGTCTAAAACCTAACCGGATTTTTAATAATTATTTTAGTGTAATAATAAATTTTTAAGCCAATGAATGATTAAAATTGGTAAATAATACCTAAATAAATTGCTTTATACTAAATTTTAATAATTATATGGGAAAAAATTTTATATATATTATTAATAATATCATAATAAACTCACGTTTCAAAGTTGTCAGTCGCCATCATCAAAAGAAGTCTTGAAATTCGTTTGCGCAGTCGCAATATTTTTTATCTCTTTTCTGTGTTTGTGTTCCCGGCTGCTTATTTTTATCCAATCAGAATATAAAAAATGGCCAATTTGTTAATATTAAAATCGATTTGAATCGAGTTTAATTTACGCTTTTAAATTTTAACAAAAATTGTCAATTATTTGTTATTAAAACTCCAGAAAAATATACTTTTCAATAATAAAAATATCATATTTCAATGAAATAATCATTAATTCATATTTTATTTAGTTAAAAATAGGTCAATTTGTATGATTTTTATATCAGATTGAAATATTGGAGTAAAAATTTAGTACCAAGTGTCAGCACTCGTCAATTAGAGCAGCACCAGACGGTACACACAAAGTGCATTATCATTATTATTAAATGTTATCTTACAACCTGCTCAATATTCTCCCACTTAACCATCATCAGCTGATACAAGTTCACAATGATGATTGTGTATACTTTTTTTTTCATTATTTAAGTCAAAGAAAAAAATTAAAATTGATCGAATTTTAAAATGTCAGTTGCATTTGATGTAATGACATCTTGTCGAATCGTTCTGACGAATGACATGAACAGTCATTGATGTATTAACTTGTGAAAAAATTTTTAAAAAAATTAAAAAACTTCATTTAAGACTTATCTGTGTCAAGCTATTATTGTTGTTGTTTTTTTTTTTATTCTTTTTACGTGTCAACAATTCATTTTTTATCAGGTCGCCTGGCCAACGGCTTTTGTCACGCAAATGAATAAATAAATTAATAAAAATATTACCCAATCTAATAAGTATGTCATTGTTAATATTTTAATTAGTTTTTTGTTATTTATTAAACGAAATTTATCATCCAACGAAAATTTCTAGCAAAGAAAAAAAATTGAAATATTAAAAATCATTAATTAAATTAATTATTGATTTGTTTTATTATATTTTTAGGCATTTGTTTGAATTCGTTATGGGGAACGTTGTATGTAGTTCTGAAAATAATGATGAATTAATTGATGCACTTAGATTATTAGGATACATAAAAACAAAAACAGTTGAACGAGTTTTTCGAGCTGTTGATAGAGGTGAATAAATTAGAGGTGAATTGTTAATAAATTATATATAAAATTAATAATCAAAAATAATATTAACAGGTGATTATGTATTTGCATCAGATCGGGATGTTGCATACAAAGATTTATCATGGAAAGTTGGTAATATACATCTTTCAGCACCATGTGTTTATAGCAAAGTCATGGAAGGTCTTTCACTTGAGCCTGGATTAAGTTTTTTAAATTTGGGTTCAGGCACTGGATATTTATCTACTATGGTTGGATTAATACTCAGTGAGTTATCAAACATTAAAAAATCAATAAAAATCATTTGTTAATAATTTTTTTTTCTAATTTTGTAGGCCACCATGGTACTAATCATGGTGTAGAAATAAATAAAGCTTGTCTTGATTATTCTTATGTAAAACTTGATGAGTTTAAACAAAAATCATTGGCTCTAGATGAGTTTGATTTTTGTGAGCCAGTTTTTATTCATGGTATGTGAATTTTTTATTTTCAAAATAGACTTGATTATTGATTGATTATTATTAACACAGGGAGTTGTTTAAATTTGGAACAAAATCGTCAATATGATCGCGTGTATTGTGGTGCAGCATGCCCAGAAAATTTTGAATCATTTATCAAGCAATTCGTTAAAATTGGTGGTATATTAGTTATGCCGTATAAAGATCATCTTTTAAGAATTGAAAGAGTTGATGAAGACAATTGGAAACACAAAGCAATGCTACCAGTGTCATTTACGTCATTAATATTACCTAAAATTGACGATCAATCATCACTTCAACAATTACGTAATAAACATTAATATTAATAATTTTAATTAATTTTTTTTTTATACAATAAATTTATATTTACAGCTTATTCACAGCCACTTTCATTACAAGAACTTTGTCGTTGTAGTATACGTAATAAATTACGCAAATCTATATGGTTAGAACATCCTGAATTAGAAACAATAGATCCAATAAAATCAGGTGTAAATAAAACACAACCACAACGTTCATATCCACATTATGTTGTTCCACTTTATGAAAGACCAGATTCAACTCTGAGTGATGATGAACATGATCAAACTAGTCAAACACATTTTTTACTTTATGTTGATGCACATCCAGATCAAGATGTTACAACTTTACAAGTTGTTAGAGCTATGGCACCATCAAGATTATCAACTAATGATAATAATTTAGCCACAACAACATCAACAACGATACCAACGTCAACAACACAATGTAATTCTGATTATTTTAATGTTGTTGACAGTGATATTGATGATGATTCATTGGATTCAGTTGAACCAAGAGAACAAAAATCAAGGCATTGTCAATTATCAAAAACAAAAAATCGTAAACTTATATATTCATTGAGTGATGATAGTGATGATGAAGAAGAAAGTTCAAATGATACACCTAAAAAGTCAAGAATGTTTGATGATCATGGTTATCTTAAATTTGACAATGATTCAGTACGTATTGCAAATGAATATTTTCAAACTACGCAAAATGATGATACATCACCAATTGATGAAACAACAGACAGATTAAAAATTGACATACCAAATGATAATACAGATAAAAACGTATCTGATAATTCCCAAAATGATACAAATAATATAAAATGTAATAATATTAATAATTTACATGAACAATATGAATCAATTGCTGGCCAATCAAATACAAATAATACAACAATAAATAATGATAAAAAAAAAAGAATATTATTATCTGTTAATTCAAGTTTTAATGACAGTGAAGATGATCATGATGATTATGATAAGAAAGAAGAATTATTAAATAAAATTATAAATAATGACATTAAAACTTCATGGAATGATAGTGATGATGAGGGTAGTTGTCCATTAATGGATTGGTCAACAAGTACAATGAATCCGCAAACGAAATGGGGTATACCAGAAAGCAAGTGTAATAATGATGGTAATTCATGCACATCAACAAATTCAATGACACGAACACCACAAATATTTTCTCACAATGTTGATATTAATGCATTTTCTTATCATATGAAAAATAAAATAACACAGCTACCGTTACCAACGTCATTACGACTGTATATAAATTATAATCGAGTTCTGTAAAATTTTAATTGTTCAAAATACTTAATCAAAGGGTAATATAGATAAAAAATATGTATAAATTTATAGAAGATAAATAAAAATGATAATATATATATGTATATGAATAAAATGTTGATCAAAAGAGTTTTATTTTATTCATTTATTTATTTATTTATATTTTCTTATCATGTCTGATTGTGCACTATGGTTTATTGTAGACGTTCAATGACTTTGTAGTTCATAAATATAAATATTGTATCAAAATTATACTGAACTTTGCTCATGATTAGACTACAGTATCAATTTTTTTTTTATCATACGTATTTGTTATTGTTTTTATTCTGTTTATCAAAAGAAAATTATTTGTTTTGCAATTTCCAATTCAAATTGCTGTCATTTTTTATGGAAAATATTTGTCTGGAGGCACACAATTTAGACCTGGGAAAAGCTGAGTTCTACTAGCATCCCCTTGTTTCAATTGGAAACAATAAATTAATTATTAATAAGTTATAAATAATAATAAATAAAAGTAGGGCTGGTAAGCAGCGCAAATGAGGGTGCGCAAAATATAAATTGCAGCAAAAGCAAGCTGAAGAAGCTGACGCCCAGCCACATAAACAAGTTCTTTTTTGTTTTTCTCTCAGTGTGTTTACTCAAAATTTGACCTCATCATTCAACTAATTAAGTCATTGATAACATAAACAATAATATAATTATAATAACAAGAAACTAATCATTAAAGATTGTGCCTTTTTTTCTTTATACTGAGTTTTATCAGTTGATAAAATATACACAACGCTGCTGGACCATAAAGAACAATGAAAAAAAAGAAAAACAAATAATTAAAGTCAATTAATTTTGATATATATAAATAATTAATAATAATATTATGTTAAATTAAAAATAAACAATAAATAACCAACGAAATTTGATAATAATGACAGAAATTTATTTAATAATTGGCAAAATAATGAATTATAAATATTATTTAATTTTTTAAAATTAATATTTAATTAATTGTTAATTATTCAAGAAAAATGACGTAAGTAAATCATCATATATTTATTTTATTAACTGTAAATTTCGTGTTTGAAAAAATTATGAATTTATATTAAAGAAAACAAATTGTTTAATTAATATTTTATTCTTTGTTTAACAGATAATGGTTTCTGAAATAAAACTTGGATATTTAACAATTACATTATTTGTTATTATAAAAGCAATAACAAATGTTGTTATTGCTGAAAATTGTGGTGGTCATTTAACATCACAAAAAGGAATAATAAATACACCAAATTTTCCAAGTATATTTGATGTACCAATTAAATGTCATTGGATAATTGATGCATCAAATTTGCCTTTTGGTAATAGTTCAATAATTGTTTATTTAACACAATTATATGTTAATAAAGGTTTAAAATTTACTGAATATGCATATTATGAATCTGAAACAACAAATTTTGGTGAAACAATTATCAAAGAAATAACAGAAAGTAATATATTTGAATATCGTTGGATAAAAACATACAGACCATTTCTTGTTATTGAATTTGTACTTGAACGTCTTGAGGGTAATCATGTGAGAATATTACATGATTTATTAGATGTTTATGGATTTAATATGACATATGAAGTTACTGAAAATGAAGCTGATCAAAATTCTTGTTCAGTGAGAGATTGTTCTTTTACTGGTGATTGTATACTGGATGATGATTTTAGGTTGTTGATAATACTCGAATTCAATCATATATATATTAATTATTATTACGACATTTTTTGATATTAATTATTTGATTATTTTTCAGTGAATTTAGCTGTCGATGTTTTGATGATTTTAGAGGTGATAAATGCTCAATTGGACCCCTTTGTATGGGTGATAACAAAAATGATATTTGTCGAAATGGAGGAACTTGCAGGTAATTTATTAAATTATTTATTTATTCGTTAACTAATTTGACTAAAAAGTTTGAATTTTATTGTTTATATTTTTTTTATGCAAGGCATATTGGAGCTGAAGCAGTGAGATGTCAATGTCCACCTGATTTTGCAGGTGATCGCTGTGAAATTCCACTACTCAATGACAATAATTCAGGTAAATAATTTGAATAATCAATTCAAAAATATATCAAACATGTCGATTACAATTTTTTAAAATTATTTTAATCCATCAATTTTAGATTGTGGAGGATCAAATTGTATTTTACAATGTTCGTTTGATGAAGAAAATCGTCGACCTTGCAACTGTAAAGATCCAATAAAAATTCACAACAGTGAGTATCAAAAATTCATCTATAAACCATCGAAACAATTGTATTTAATATTTGTATATGTTTTCTAGATCGTTCGAGATATGAATTTAAAATAAAATTAACAAATTCAACAAATGGCTTAAAAAGTCAAGCTGGTCTTTTGGAAAATCTTCTACGTAAACAGGTGAGTTAAGAATAAATATTCATATAATGATAGTTACAGTATTACTAGTCGAAACAAGTCAGAATGGATGACTCATAGTAATGAATTTTATAAACAAACTTGACGGTACGTTGACATGAGTTTATGTAACAAATAATGATTCATCATAAGCCATTGTCTGTATCGTTGACCTTGTTCTATTAGATTATTTCATACTCTTTTAAGACTCAATTAACCCAAGCTCATTCATATTATTCGTTAACTTATTTCTATTTTTTTACATGTTATCTTCACCATCAAAATTATCATGAAATATTATTTAAAAAAAATTATATTTTACAAAAAAATAAATATTATCTAAAAAATTTTATATCTACAAATGCTAATTTATATTTTTTCTAAAAAATTAATCTTTTTATCGACTTGAATTTAACATATTTTGAGTATTTTTTTATGGTTTTTATTTTTCTTTTTGATGTACGTGATGAAAGTCACATATAAAAATGTATAATTGATTATCGACATGTAAAATAGTTTTATAATATTTTAAATAGTTTTTTTTGGTTTTAAATATTATTATTTTGTATATTTTTTATTATTATTTAAAACAATAGGATTATTTAATTTTTATTCTGCGCAAGAGCAAGTTTAAGTGTATATTGATTCGATTCGGAGATGAGACTGTAAAAAAAAATTAATAAAACTAAAACTTATCGTTCAATAACAAGACAGAGGATGTATCAATTTTGTTCTTTTTTTTTTTTGGTAAAGATGGGAATGTAGGTCGAGTATATGTACGTAATAAAACATACGTGTGTTTTATAAATTCTTTGAAAAACACAACACTCCTTTCACTGACGCACAACTTTGGAGTATCATACAGGGAATTCCAACGTTAATCTGACGACAAAATACAACCACATTGCAATTCCGGATTTTTTTTATCTATAAAAGATAAAATTTACTTGTTAAATAATATCGGAATAATAATATTCATTTTAGGAATAATTTATTACTAACGTAAAGTAAATGATCAAGAACAATTTTAATTGAAAAAAGTATTTTATTTTCTTAAAAGAGCGTCGATTTTTCTAAACACTTTCATTTTCAAGTTGATATTTTTAATCGAAATTGAAAGATCTTTACAATAATTTCCATGAAATTTTTATGTAAATTTAGATCTTTTCTATTAGCATAACAATTGTTTTGCATTTTAACAATGTACAAAGAAAATAGTTTGGAGATTTTTTTCAAAATATTTTTTGTTAATCGCAACATGTTTTTTTTTTCAACAATCTCAATTGGTTTTTCTCGGAATAAATTATTGATAAGATATCGATATTCTTGTTCTATAATCATGCTTTTAAAATTGAAATTCCAATGAACAACTAGTTTTTCAGTATTTTTCTATAGAAATATATTTATAGATAGAAAAAAATGTTAATGAGTCATTAATAATGACAATTTTTGAAGTAAAAAATTAAAAAAAACAACATAAATTTTTTTAAAAATTATAAAAAAACAAAATAAAGTTGTTTGTTTAAAGATGAAGAAGTAGGTTGTTATTAAAAATTTTATTAGTAAAATTTAGAATAAAAAAACTGTAGATTATCTGTTTTGGTATTTTATTTTGCCACTGAAAATTACACACACACATAATTGATAAAGTTATTTACGTTATTTTTAAAAGATAACAGTATCCATAAATATCTTTTATATTTTCTCCCGGTATTTTTTTTTATTTTTTATCAAAATTAAATTAAAACATCAACTGAGTTTTGCCAATGAGGTTTCTACGAATTTATATATTATAAAATTAATTATTAAATAATTAATTTATAAAAATATCTGCAATTATTACATTTCTTTTTCTTTAACATATAATTTTTCAATAAAATCTATTGATATTAGTTTTAACTTTTAAGATAATTATGTTTGCATAACATGAATTTTATTATCAAGTACTTTGAACCAACAAACATGACTTGACAATATTTAACAAATTATTTTCATGCATTTTAAAATTAATACTTGTATTATTAATTAATAAAAATATTCATCAAACACCCATTATGGCTGATGAAAGTTAGATGAAAACTGATGAAAGAATTGCCCAGGTATCCAATAAATTAACAGAGTTAAATAAAATAAATTTGATTAACAAATAATGGAAATTTATTTCATCATTTTAAGACAAAAGATAATTTATTTGCATAATAATAACACAAATATTAACTTAAAATACAATAAAATATGAAGCTGCAAATAATAAATGCCAAGTCATTCATAGATTTTTAAAATATACAATTTTTTTCTCTCAATTTTCGTTCTAGAAATGAAGCAAAATAGACAATATCTTTGATATAATTTAAACATTAATTTATCTATCAACAAATTATACATAAAAAAACAAAAAGAAATGATTTTTAAACTAAAATTTGGTGTTGCACGAAATGGTGCAACTCATGGCCCACTTAATTAATATCGAAATAAAAATTAATTATCGAAATTTTAATTATTTTTGTTGATAAAATATATTTTTGCATAAAATAAAAATTATTTTTTATATTTAATTGTTATTTTAATAATAAATAAGATTGTTTAGTTATAAAATAGAGTAAATTAAGGAAATTTCGTCGATTAATATTTAAATTATAAATAGAAAAATAGTAAAATTTATTTTTTTTTTGCAAAACAATAAATAACTGTAATTTTAATAATTGTTTTAGGATTATTTTGAAATTATAGGGTCTTATTATAAAATACCTTGTTGGCAGGGAAAAAACGTGTTTATTCTTGTAGCTTGTTATCTTCTATACATGCTGATTGAGACAGTGTATGTGTCGTTGATTGTAGACCAGGTGAGTAAAGGGGTAATGAACAGATAGAAATATTAAACAAGTGGGGACATAGTTGATAAAAAGGTCTGGCTCAAAGTGATATGAACCATTGCCAAGAGACACTGTCTTCAAGTCTAAGCACTGCACAGCGATACACTCATATATGCTGTGCATGTCTTTAAAAAAATTCGTTCAACTTGTGTAAATTAATTGTTGAATAACTCACGTGTTCATCACAAGTGCAATAGAAACACTCAACGAAAAATACACGTGATTAAATAATTATTTTTTTTATTAAAGTGAAATAAGTTTATCCTCATTTTAAGTGGATTTTTATTTGTAAAGTTAATAATTTCAAAAAAAATATAACAATGACAGTTGATAGCAATGATATTTCGAATACAAAAAAAGTAATTGTTCGTCCACAATTAAAAATGATTAACTCTACAATGTTACACCAAAACAGGTAAGATATAAAATTTTTTGAAATTGATTTTTATGATTATTTAAATAGAGTTATCAGTATAAAGCTGTTCTAAATTAATAGATTTGAAAGAAAAAAAGTAAATTAGTTGTGATGAGATTAACATTAATAGAAAAACAAATTAATTTTTATTTCTTTTTTATCAGACAAACTAGATGGGATCATGGACTCCGAATAAATCACCTCGATGATATAACATGTGGTCTATTGCCAACACTTCAAGTTCTCGCATCACGTGGTTGCGAATGTCAAGGAAGTATTTGTATCGTACCAATTGATTTATCAACAGATTCAGCAAGTCATTTACAAATAACACTACTTGAAGCATATTGTCGTGAAATACATATTGAAGTTGTTAAAATAACACTTGATGATTTAAAATTTGCACTTGGTAATCATAATTATAATAAACGTGATCTTTCATGTGTTCTTGTTCCTCGTGATATGATTTATACAAATTGTCATCAAACTACTTGATAAAGATTATCAAAAAGAAATTGAAAAAGTCTTATCAAATGATAATTATGATGTCCAATGTTGAGTGGATTGTTATCAACACAAAAATCTCATGAATTATTTATTTATTTATTTTTTAAATAATTCAATTGTTACAGTTCGAGATATAATTCTCAAAATAACTTGTAATATGATCTGATTCTAATAGATCATGATCTATTAAAAATCAAGAAACAAAATAAAAAAAAAAACACAAAAACTGTTAAAAAATTATCAAATAATTGTACAAACTTTGTGAAAATACTTAATGATAATAAAATTATTATTTTCTTTTTTTTTAAATGAAAAATTATTGTGTTTTTTTTGGAAATTTATTTATACCCATAACTTTGTCTTATTTATTTATTTTTTAACTATAAAATAATGATTATTGTCGTCTAATTTTATAGCTTGCAAAACATTTAAGGAACTCAAATATTGGCTCGATTGAAGATTTAAAAATTTTAAGTATAACGTAAGTCAGTAGTAGAAAAAAAAAACTTGGATATTCAAATTTGCTAAATAAACAGTTAAAAAAAATTATTAATTTTTTCTTGTTTTGACAACAGACCAACGTCAGAGGTAACATTTAATTTTTTTGGAACATCAAATGATGGAGATAAAATTCGTGAGTCATTAAATCGTCTTGTTCAACGAAAGCGTTTAAATGATTTTTCATTTGAGTCAACATATTTTACATTTCAAAAAAAGCCATCATTAAGACTTCAGGTAAATTATTCAATAAGATTCATTCTTATAATTATTTAATTGTCAACTTAAAAACAGAGCCTAGATGTCATTGGACGTGAAGTTCGTCTTGGAAATGAATTTGTTTTATCCTGCACTGCCCAAGGTAGTGATGGATTAAAATTCATCTGGTACAAAGACAATATGCTCATTAACATGAGCAAAACATATCGTGAAATATGGTATAAAAATATGCCAAATGATGGATCAGATATTTACTCATCAATTTTAACAATTGAAAAAGCAACATTATTGGATTCTGGTCAATATACTTGTCAGGCAATTGATTGGGCTGCTCAACAATGTAAAAGTATTTATATTGATGTACGAGATCAACCTGAGGTAATTTATTATATTATTTAATCATTTAAAATAATTTCAATGCTTATATTTGAAATAATATACTGACAGGTTAAAGTTGTTCCTCGAACAGCAACAATTGAAAAAGGAAATGATTTACAATTGTTATGCATAACTCCAAACATGAAAAGTCTAGGAATTGGTTTTGGCTGGACTAAAAATCGAGCACTAGTTAAACTTGAACCTGGTAGTCAAGTTTGGGAAGATCTTTATCCAGCTGGAAGTATTTTAAAAATAATAAATGCTCAAGTAAGCTCAAACTAGTTGAACCAATATTATTATCTTTTTTTTCCCCAAAATCAAATATAAATGCAGAAAATATATTT
>JAPYYR010000842.1:0-40575 GCA_030523065.1 Aphidius colemani
AATAATAAACTGTTATACATTTCTAGAAATTATTTTCGGAAATATTCTAAAAAAATTTATTTCTTTTAAACACAATTTAAGTGTTCAGTTGGGTGAATAGCCTTGTCGTTTTCAAATTTTTAGTTTCAGGGATCAATCGAGTAATCAACATGTCGAGTAATAGTCACATGGACATTGAAGAGTAGAAAATTCGAGTTAATCAAAGGATAAGACAATTTTGGTGCAGAGAATTCACACAAGGTAAGAATAAATATAATTTTTTATTTTTGAAATTTTACTATCAATCATATTCAGAAATACAGCGGATTATATATAACAGCTAAGTTTTATTTTATTTTCTATTTTTGAAAGCGACTTATTGTATATGACAATAACTCTGATCTACTGGACGTAATATGCTAGATGAAATATTGTTTCGATCCAAGACATCTGAAATAATTTTGTCGAAATACTTTGAAAGTGTTTTTTCCCTCGAAAGAATCCTTACAACGAGATCGTATCTGTAGATAAATGAAAATTGATTATTGAAAAATATATTTACCTAGTAACTGACAGTTTATTCAATTGACTTACCCAGATTTTCCATTATCAGCTGGTTGAACTAACGCCTCAACAGCATAACTAATATAATCAGTAGCCAATACTGTTGAAACACCATTACTGTCTTTCGAATTGGCTGGAAAACGAAAATCCCATTGTGCTAAATGTGGTACACGTTGAGTATATGATGCTGGAAATCTGCTGTACTCTCCGTTTCTAAAAATTAAAATAAATAATTTTCTAGATATAATCAAGTCAAAATTGGATAATACAAATTTTTTTTATTAAATTTAAACGAGCTTACTTTATATCAGTCGAAGCAAGATAAACAATCATTGGGGTTTTTAGATGATTATTGTAGCCAATTATCGTACATTTTTGATCAATTTCAAATGGATTTGGAGTCGTTGAAATTACATACCACGTACCTAAGTACTGTTACAATAACATTATAAAATTATCATAATATAAATGTACATATATTGAATTAATTGTTGTAAAAATATACCTTTGGTGTATCGAAATTTTTTACTGGTTGAAAGTCAGGATTTTCTGAAAGTGCTACCTGAGCTAATGAACCAGCAAATAAAGCTGAAAATAATAAAAATAATAACATAATGAGAAATTAAAATTTTTAAACTGAACATTATTAATCTAACAAGACAACTATTTATATCAAAAGACCAGCCTTTTTTCTATCATAAAATGATAGTATTTTGTTGACACAATAAAAAAAAATTTATTTACACAGCTGAAACTACTTTGGTCTCAATAATTTTTACCAGAGATTTGTTAGCCACCTGTATATTATTATAAAATAAATTCGCGAGTCGAGACAAAATTTTCAATAATATTTTGATTTAATATTAAAAGCAACTGATCAAATAATAAACGTAGATAAAAATTTAAAAATGGTTTATGTAATGTTTACTTTGAAATATTTTATTTAGTCATAAACTAGCTAATTATACATCAATTATTTTGTTATGGTCAAGATAACAGCATGCAAACTAGCTGATTGGTTTGAGGAAAAAGATAAAATAAGTTGAATATATACATTGTTTATAAAAATATATATGCAACCCACTTCTATTACTGATAACAAATAACAAAGACTATCCTTTTGTATTATATAAGTACAAACAACTTGCCAAGTATTAACCAGTTTGTAAAAAAAAACAGCATTGTTAAAGCTTATTCTAACAACCATGTTGCTATTATTTTTATTATCAACACTCTTCGCCAGTTCTTTGGCTCAAATTGAACTGTCTGAAGATCCAGACTTAAAACCGTTGACAAATTTTAACACAACACAGGTCTTGAAAATTCTATATTTTAATGAAATAATTATATTAACATTTGTAGTTTTTAATTTTTATATACAACAACTATATTAATGTATGATTTTTTTCAAAGTTCCTTGGTACTTGGTATGAAATTTCAAGAACACCAAGTCAATATGAAATTGATCAAAAATGTTCAATAATTGTCTACAATTGTTATGAAAATTCGCCAATGATTGGTTCCATTGCTTCAACAGATATAAAGTGTTTAATCTAATAATCAATTTTATTTAATTATTATATTATAATTATAGTGGATTTTAAAACAATTATTTTCTTTTATATTTTTAGAACTGGAGAGTACAGCAGATTGCCTGCATCGTATACTCAAAAACAAGAAGATGTAGCTCAATGGGACTTTCGTTATCCATCCAATTTAAAAGACAGCAATGGTGTTTCATCAATATTGGCAAGTGATTATACTACTTATGCCGTTAAGGCGTTGCTTCAACCAGCACAAAATAGAAAATCTGGGTAAGTCAATTAAATAAACTGTCATTTTCTATAATATAGTTTTTATTTTTTGTTAATAAATATGATTACTTACCTGTCTACAGCTACGATTTAATTACATGGATACTTTCAAGAGAAAAGACACTTTCAGGTGAATGTTATGATCACGCTATGGATGTTTTACATAAAAATAATATCCCAACTGAGGATTTAATGCAGGTAGATCAAAGTGATTGTGATTTATCTAAACTTCAAAAGTGATTGCAATTATCAAACAACAATTATTTATATTTAATACGATATATGGCACTTTAATCATTGGATTATCGATCAACTGTATTATTTTTTTGTTAAAATATATATAATAACGTCCAATTAACTAGTGCAAATACTAAAATTTATGTTAATTAAATTATATTTTTCTTTTATTATACTTTTAAGGCGACAAAATTTAAATCACAAATTTTTTTTATACAATAAATACCATTGTAACTTTGAAATTTAATAACAAGTTTAGTTGACAATTTTTTCTCACGACGTTTGGATCATTAGAAGTGTTATTAGAACTCTACTCCAACTACTGATTATAACAACTGGTTTCAACTGATTAAAACCGGATTAAGGCTCTTCGATTTGTTATGCGGAAATGCAGGTAGAGATATTTTATATATAAATATCAAGTACTTTCTCAACATTAACCAGTTTATAAAATTCACTCTTTAAATATTACAAGAATCATGCTGATGTTATTATTAATATTATCAACAACATTTGTTGCAAATTCTTCAGCACAAATTCAACTCTTTGAGTATCCATACTTGCAACCACTGACAACCTTCCAAACATCAAAGGTATTGTGTGTTTTTTATTTTCAATTTTTATATACAACAAATACATTAATGTATGATTTTATTGTTAATAGTTTCTTGGTACGTGGTATCAAATTTCAAGGACACCAAACCAATATGAAATAAATCAAAAATGTTCTATCATTGGATATGCTTTACATGATTATTCACCATTGACTGCTTATCTTGCTTCAACTGACATAACGTGAGTTTATTTTTCAATTAATTATCAATTAATTAGATGAGTTTTTTTGTTAATTTGTAGAACTGGAGAATACAGTAGATTACCAGCTTCAGATACTGCAAGAGAATTATATTTAGCACAATGGGATTTTCGTTATCCAGCAAACCTTGAAGTTAGTAATGGTGTTACATCAATACTAGACACAGATTATGTTAATTGGGCCGTTAAGACATTGGTTCAACCAGCTCAAAATAGACCTGGGTAAGTAAATTAAATAAACTTCCATTTATCATGTTAATATAATTTTTAATAATATATTTTTTATTTGTTCACAGATACGAATTAATTGTATGGATTCTATCAAGAGAGAAAACACTGGCAAAAATATTTTATGAACATGCTTTGAATGTTTTACGTAAAAATAATATCCCAACGGATTCATTGGCTTTAGTAGATCAAAATTATTGCTATATATCATGAGTTTATTGCAAGTATTTGTTAAATAATTTAATACCATTTTTTGTTTTTTAGAATAGAATTCCTTGGGCATAATGGTTTTTTAATGAAATTTCAAAATAAAAAACGTTGTACAAATTGAAAAAAAGAAAGAAACAATTGCTTATTTAATAAATTTAAGTCAACATTTATTGTCATACAGTTAATACAAGTCAGTATATTTTTTTATCATGTAAATTTTTCTTTTTAAATTTATTTATATTTATATATTTATTTTTGTTATTATCGTTGTTAAATTTAACATATACTACAATTGGTGGGGTGATTTCTCGGTTTACCACCTTTTGACATTACAAAACCCGGACAACATTGATCATGTCTAACAAGTAGCTGTGAATTGTCAACTGACTCGCCATCATCCATAGATACTGGACAAAATGCTGCCAAATTTATTGGATTTGTATCATGAAAAGATTTATTATCTGATAAAACATTTGTTACATTATGTTTAATATCAGGTTTGATATGAACTGTTGGGGATTCGTGATCCCTGGAAGACGTACTATCCCGATGCAAACGAAAATGTTCTTCAGTGTCACTCAAAAGTGAGCCAAATATAACTGCGGGATTACAAATTTTTGGTGATACTTCACCCATTGAATTTGATCGGTATTCTAAAATTAAATATTTATATTATATTATTTATTTATTTAACTAATTATTATTATTTTTTAATTACCTCTGTCATCAGGATGTTTAATTGGTGAACTACCAACAGATCTTCTTGAAAAATCTTGTATTGTTATTGGTGTATAAACTCTGCGTTCATCTTGAGCTAAGCATGGTGAGCCAAATGGTGTTAGTGTTGGTGCTTTTGACACTAATAATGTATCTAGTTTGTCAGTATTTTTATCAGGTAATGTATTTTCAGATGATAAATTTGTTACAGTTGCACCTTGTTTTGAAAATGATCTGTGTCGACTTCCAGCTGATTGACTTATCCAATGTGGTGGATCTTGTATTGATATATTTTTTGTAACATTTGATCTTGATGGTCTTTTTTCCAACCAATATGTTTTCATGGATCCTTTTCCTTTAACTTGTATTTCACCACGTTCTTTAACTTTGTAAGATGGTGATAATAATTCTTTAGTTGATTCTGAAATATGAATTTGCATTGCCTCACTTGTTGCCTCCATTCTCGATGCAGTATTAACTGAATCACCAAATAAACAATAACGTGGCATTTTTAATCCAACAATACCAGCAACAACAGCACCACTATGTATACCAACTCGAATTTGCAAATGATCACCTTAACAAATAATAATTAAATTATTATTTCAAAGATTAGATAATAATTATTTAAACTTTATATACCAGTTGAACGATCAGTCAAGTCTGTAATTGCCTCAACCATATCTAGGGCCATATCACAAACACGATCTGCATGATCAATCTCTTTTGCTGGTGTACCTGATACAACCATATATGCATCGCCAATTGTTTCAACCTAAAAACCAATAACAAATCTTGTCATCATTAAAAATGATAAAAAAAGAAAAATCATTACCTTGTAGACACGATTTCTCTCAGTGAGAGTGTCAAAAAGTGAGTACATGCCATTAAGCATTGATACAACTTCCATGGGTGTTAGACGACTACATATTTCAGTGAATGTAACAACATCAGAAAATAATATTGACACACTGTCAAACATCTAAAACAAAAGAAAGAAAAAAAAAAACAATTTAATTGTACACAACAATTTTCATGTTGATTACTTAATACCTCACAAGTGTCAATTGGATTTTCACCATTACGTAAACGATCAGCAACTTGTTTTGGTATCATTTGATAGAGTAATTCATCAGTACGTCGCATTTCTTCATCTAATTTTCTCATTGATTCTTCTAATTTTTTACTTTTTAATTGTTCTTGATCAAGAGCAAGTTTTAATTCAACAGATTGTTGTGTACCAGCCAACATTAAATCTCTAAAATTATATATTTTATTATTTAAATATTAATTTTTTTTATTAATTTATATTTTTTACCTGCTAAAATCATGCATAGAAAGATCATTGATGTAAAGACCAGTTGCAATAAGAGCATTTAAATCAGGCATAACAGGAGTACCAAGATACATCATCATTCTCCAATTATCCATGTAAATCATTTGTCCTTTTAAACGAAGAGTTTTATCATCTGGTGATGTCATAGTATCATCACTGAGCATTATTGCATTTCTTTTTCTATCAGCTGGACGTTCAGTAAGTACTGGCTCAACTGATACAAGCTCAAATATATTATTCGTTCTATTTAATATCTAAAAAATTTATATTCATCAAACATAATTTACCATTATTAATTAACAATTTGTTTGAATGCTTACAGATTGAAATTTAAATGCAATCAATGGTCGCACTAAATCAAACCAGTGAGTTATTTTTTTACCAACTAAATCAGGTAATATCACCATCAATGAATTTCCAATACTTCTTACTACCATATCTGATCTATATATTTAACAAAAAAAAAAACTATACTAGTTGATAATTATTTATTTTAATGATTTAAATAATGAATAGTAGTTTTACCCAAAAACAATGCAAAATGGAAATATTTCAAATAGCACTGATGCACCAATTGGCAAGTGTTTTTCTTCTCTAGTCATTGCCATTGATGCAAATGTAAATGCACGATTATCAAATGTCAATTGAAATGTAACATGAACAGTATCAAATAATACTTCTTCTCTTACAAGTTCAATTTGTAATTCTTTGTGATAAAAATGTCGTGCAACTTCACGTATCTGTCCCATTGTATAATAAACAAAACCACGACGTTTACTTCTATAGTGAAGTGTTAGACCTATTATCGAAAAAAAGAAAAACAACAAATTAATTTTATTAAAAATAAATAAATAAATTGTTATCAATTTATTTATTTATTTATCTATTGTACCTTGACGTGTTTCGTTTTCACAAATAAATGATGGTGCTCGCATTCGGGGATAAGAAAATTTAAGATATTCATGAAGATTATCAAGGCCATTTAAAAAATCACGTACATGACGACCAAGAACAGAAAGTACTCTGTCATATCCATATTGTCCAACAAAACCAACAAAATGTACACCCATTTGATCAAAAAATTCTCTCTCTGTTATACCAAGAACCTAATGAATTTATTATCAATTAAATTATTTAATTAATAATATTTATTTTTCAAATATAATAAATAAAAAACTTACAAGCATTGCTTTTTTAGCAAGACGTGGAATTAAATTTTCTGGATAAACTTGATGAACACTAAAACTTGGTTGATCAACTGATGCTTGTCGACGTATTTCTTCCCATTTTTCTTCACCATAAACTTGTCTTATATACTCGGCCAAGTTTTCCAAAATTAATCCATACATTTTAACTGATTTATTTTTTTATTTCTTAAACAAAAAAAAAAAATTAATAAATACTACAATTGAATAGTTAGATAGACTTTAAATTTATCAACTGAATTTATATTATATTTCATTGATGAATTACTTAATGCAAGTAGTCTTGTGTGGTCTTTCCCTATTTATTAAAAACAATAATTTTTTCATACAGGTAAATATCGTGAGTGAGTCTATTATTAGACTGATCATATATTCAAGTCATGTTTAAATGATCCAGACGATGAATAATTTACTTATATATATATAAATTATATCAAATAAAATTATATATTTATATGAAAATATTTATATATTTAAATATTTCAAATAAAATACCTTTTAATTATATTTTAATGGACATTTTTAATTATTTTTAACTTTATTATCAGTCATTTTTTTAATTTAAAAGTATCAAAATGCTTACCCAAGGGTAACTTGCTTAGATGAACTGATTAAAAACACGCAATCAACCTGATGATTCTGCTGATGATAAATACAAGATAAAAGCCACTTGAATATAATTATTTCCGTATTTTTAAATAATAAATTATTATTTTTTTATTTAATTTTGAAACTATCAATCTATGAGTATCATCGAAATTATTGCACTTACTTTTTATGTGGATTTCATGAGGATGCTTGCGCGTATTTTCAAATATACAAATTTAAAATATTCTATTAATAAAAATCATCACATCACACTCGAGGACCATTTAAAAGAGTCACTAGAAAAATATCCTGAAATAAATAAAGAAAAATATAATTATATATATAAATGCTTTAAAATAATATTAAAAAAATTTAAATTATATTTAAATTAAATTATATAATACAAAAAAATTTAAATATATATTTAAAAAAATAATAATCAATGTCAATTGAGTCAACTTTTGATATGATTTTTTGTTTTTATTTTAATACTGGCAATACCAGTTATAATAAAATAGCAATTTTTTTTTTAAACTAAAAACTTTACCAAATAGTTTAAAAATATATATTAAACTCTATATTTGTTTATTTTTTTTAATATTTTTTTTTGAATAAAGTAAAATAATAAATTTTAGATGAAAATTAAATTCCTTATTTTTTTTATATTTAAATGTTATTTTCTTTTGTTAAAAATAGTATCAATGGTTGATTCGAGACTGTGATGATTTGAAATAATCAAGTGGTAGAAGCCTCAAATATAAAAATGAAAAAAAAAAAACCATTCGTGTTATTTGATAATAAATATTAAATACACAGGAAAAAACATTAATTGAAAATTTTGTTGGCTAATGACATCCCCAAACGATTCTCATTCATACATAATTTTTTTTTAATATCCATGCTTTTGTTAATATAATTAATATCATATTCATTTTGTATAAGTAATTTCAACTATTAAATTTGATTATCCTGTATACAGTCATTATCTTTCATCACGCAATAATTTTACAAATATTGATTGAGCTTGTACCCCTTGTGTGTACTTCAAAATTAAATATCATTCTTTAATCACAATAATCTATAGCTCAAAATTAAATGAGAAATAATGAAAATATTTTTTCAACTACCTTTCAATTAGCTTATTAGAAAATAGATATTTTTAAATGTTCATTCAACAAGTTTTATTAATTGATAAACATATTTATTTTTTTTCATTGAACAAATTTACATACATCAAAAAAAAAAGGAAACAAATAAAATCCTTCTTTAAATTTTTGTTAATAATAATATATTTATTCTATTGTTTATATATTTTTATAAACTTACCGAACTTATTTATTGTCATTATGGTAATAAATGCACGTGCTTTAATTAAATTATCACGAGTACAAAAATGCAACAAGTTAAGGACTCCAACCATAACGAATAATACAACAAATTATACAAAAATATACAATTAATAATTATTAATTAAATAAACAATTAGTAAATTAGCAGCCTAAAAAAAAATTAAAAACAAATAAACAAAAAACACTGTATATTTAATTGAATTTGACTTGTTTCACAAGTTCTTTGGTCCTGCTTTTTACCCTCAATGACACAGAAACTGAGTTATCCAAATTTATAAATGCGCATGTGTGACTTATAACTCACCCTTCCAAAAAAAAATAAATAAATTAATATATATATGCCACAAAAAAATCAATGGAATAGCTTGTCGTCGTTGCGGCTTTAGTTAAACCCAACGAGACACTTCCATGACAACACCCTGACTGAATTTGCAACAGATAAAAAAATTCATAAATAAATTTTATAATGTTGTAGACGATGTAATTTATATACTAGAGTTTAAATAAACTATATAGTTTAAAATAATCAACAATAACTCACGGTCACTGTTTCCTGTCTTGCTCAAAAAAAAAAAAAAAAAAAAAATAGAAAAATACACGACATGAATTAAAGAACAATGTCATCTCCGTAACAAGACAAAATTATATTATTTCTCATTCAAGACAATTTCCAATTGATTATATTTATCTGAAATTATCTATCATCAAACGAGAATTTTTTTTAAATTTTATCTATTGTTAACAATTGTTAAGGAAAATAATTGATAGACAATTTACTTCATTTTTAGCCTGTGATTATTTATATTTTGAAAATAATCCGCAATTAATTTCATTGGTTCACAGGCAATGACGTCACATTCTCTGATTCGTCAAGATGGACCATCAACAAATCAAGAAATATGTAAAGAGAGAGACACACACAGTGTTTATTCTCTTGTCGATAATTTGAGGTTACAGTATTATTTGACACTTGAAATAAGTAGTGAGCAACTAAACAACAATATAAAAATGATTGTTCATAATAAAAATATATTAAATATATCAAAAAATAGTTTATTAATATTTTTAATTATTTTTTATCAAATTATTACAATTGTACTGGGTGATGATGATTCAGAAATTGATCCAGCCAATGTTAATGTCATTCTTCCTACAGTGGTAAGTTTGTCATGTTCTTTGTTTATTTTTTTTAAATAATAATGTTTAAATGATTTTTAAATTGACAAATATATTTATATTTAATATTTAAATTGTTTTAATTTATATATTTTAGGAACATGAAGATTTGTCAAGTAAAACATCACCCACTGAAAATATTGGTTTTGTTCATGCATTCGTGGCATCATTATCAGTGATTGTTGTCTCTGAAATTGGAGATAAAACATTTTTTATTGCAGCAATAATGGCTATGAGACATCCAAGACTAACTGTTTTTATTGGTGCAATTGGTGCACTTGCTCTCATGACAATTTTATCAGGTAATGATAATTGCACATGATTATTTGAACAAAATAAAAGTACTTTTCTTTATGTTAATTTATCATCATATTATTTTAGTTATGTTTGGATATGCTGCTACAATTATACCCAGAGTATATACGTATTATATTTCAACTGTTTTGTTTGCATTATTTGGTCTAAAAATGTTGAAGGATGGTTATTATATGTCACCAAATGAGGGACAAGAAGAACTTGAAGAAGTTCAATCTGATCTAAGAAAACGAGAGGATGAAGTAATGTTTTAAACAATCAAGATTTAAACATTTATGTTGATTATTTTTTATAAGCTAAATATGATAACGAAAAATCTACTTTCAGTTGGAAAAAGAAACTGGTGCAGCTGTTATTCAAGACCCTGAAACTGGAATTATTAGAAAAACAAATAAAGCAAGTCCATTGATGATGTTATCAAGGATTCTTTTGCAAGCATTTACATTAACATTTTTCGCTGAGTGGGGTGATAGATCACAATTAACGACAATTATTCTTGCTGCTCGAGAGGTAATTAGTTGTCTTGCAACAGATTAATTTTTATCTTCCAAGAAAAAATATAAATACTGCGTAGAAATATAAATTAAATTATCAGTTTAATTTTTCGTATTATTACTTGATGTTTAATTTCGTTTTCTAGAATGTTTATGGTGTTGTTGTTGGTGGAATACTGGGTCACTCATTTTGTACTGGATTAGCTGTACTTGGTGGTCGAATGTTGGCACAAAAAATATCTGTTAGAACAGGTAAAAAATTTTAATTTAAAGTTTTTAATTATAATAAATTAATATTATGTTTTTTTTATTTTTACAGTAACATTGATTGGAGGTGTTGTCTTTTTAATCTTTGCATTGACATCATTATTTATCAATCCAACAGAAACTACGTAATTTTTTTAAATTAAATTAATTGTTAATACAAACAATTAAACTGAGATTGTTTTTTTTTTTTAAAGACAAAATATTATTGAATTATTTAAATATCCAATTTTATTGGTTTACTGTGATCAGTGACATTTCATTTATATATTTTTTTATACTTTTATTCATTGTTTTTTTTTTTTTTTTTTTTTTTTTTTTTTTTTTTTTTTTTTTTTTTTTTTTTTTTTTTTTTTTTTTTTTTTTTTTTTTTTTTTTTTTTTATAAGCACATGTGTGTGTATATATAAATTTTGTTTATTTTTTATTGTGATGATTGGCGTGTTCACTTACAGAGCTGCTGTTGTTATTAGCAGTAATTATTTCCTCATCTGAGAAATTCCCCGGATAAAATCACCTGAGCATTCAGTCAGTTTAAGCTGTGTAAAATTTGTAAAATATATTTCCTCGAGCAGTTTTCCCTGGCTGAAATTTTATATTAAGCATACAAATTTATATTTACAAATCCTCAAATTAATTAAATGCTCAGGGCATTTTATCCAGAGAATTCCTTGGATCAGCAAATAATCAGTAATTAAAAATACAGCTAGATACTGAGTATTGAAAACACTGATGTACCTGTTGGTAAAATGATTTGTTAAAAAAAAAGAAAAAAAAAAAACAGAAAAGAATATAAAGTATTTTGTAAATAGGCTACAACGTAAACGAGAGATTTATAATAAATGAAAAGGTAATTTTTAACAATAAATAATAATTAATAGTAATTTTGAAATTAAAAAAAAAATACGCGTACTTATGAATTTATTAAATAAAATATTTTTAACAAAAAAATTCATTAATAAATGTTAATTTATTTAATTTATAGACCAAGACGGTCAAAAACCCATTCACCAGTCACAAATTCCCGCCGATTTAAGGCAAAAAATAACTCGAAAAATAGAGACATCTTAACAGGAGTATAGAATAGTAGAGGAGTAATTCTGATTTTGCCCGAACGCCGAGTTACTCCTCATTGGTTATGTATTCCTAGTCAGAGCGACCATTTTTCTTACGGCTAAAGTGTGGCTGGGGTCAGCGTTACATACCGTCTAAAAGGTTCAAAAATCGACTCATCTTACTAGGCGCACATAACATGCGAGGAGTATTTAGCGCATCGTAGCTATCCCCTCTTCTTCTTTGATTTCTCCTTCTTCTTGATAACAATATACTTTCAAAATCGAGTGATTCTACTGGGAGCACAGAATGAGTGAGGAGTAACTACAAAACTCCTCGCATATTATGTATTCCTAGTCGGATAGAGCCATATTTTCACAATATTTTCTTGTCAAATAGACGCGTCAATAAATAAAATGGTGGCATATATGTTTAGGATGACAGGAATAATGAATTTATTATTAATAATCATTTAATAATAGTTAATAATTAATACTTTTGATTTAATCATGGAATAGGCTGTTTTATTTTTGGTCGAATAAAATGTGTATACATATTGTTTTTGTTTTTTATTAATTGTATATTAATTACCATATGATTCTGAATTCAATTGATAATAAAACTAATCAAACTTAAACGCAACTGCGTTTTTAATTAATTAAGTCCAGCTTTCCTCAACAATTATCTATTTTAAAAAAAAAAAATTATTTAATTAAAAAAAATACGTTATTCATTTTTTTTTTTTATCTTTTTTTGATTGGAAACAAATTATTTTTTTTGCTTTACTTGTTTACTAAATAATTGTCAGCTTAAAAAATGAAAAAGAAAAAAAATCATTAATCTAATCATAACATTTGTAAAGAAATAATACATGCAAAATAAAATCAGTCAACAAACTGACAAACTGATTAAGTTTCTTTTTTTTTTAATATATAATTTTATAAACTATTTTATACGGCATCTTGAGAGATAACCAACCTAGTGTCAGCATAAATAGTGGATTCACAGAAACATATAATATATATTGAATGGATTATTAATTAGTATTGTTCGTTTTTTTTTCTTCTCAACTGGGTTTCCTTAACTATACATTATTATAAACTAATTAATAATAATCATCAATCAGGATTGTACCATGATAAATATCCATGTGTTCATAATCTTGATGTTGTACAAAATAATAATTATTACAAATACGTTAAATTACAAGACAATCTTGAGTTACATGTTTCAAAGATTTTTAAAAAAAGTAAAATAAAAAGGCATTTATATTAATTATTACGATTAAATTCACGTGGGATTTGAATGACTGGGTGTATTAGCATGAAACTTGGCTTCAAGTGCTCTTAATTTTTCTAGCCTTTCCAATGGATTCATCATGGATCTTTCTTCATGAGCTGCTGAAAGTGGTGCAGCTGTATTATTTGTATCAATTGTTAATTGTTTATTAATTTGTTGAGTTTGATTTTTTCTTGCTTGATCAATATCCTTGAGTCCTTGTTCAATGAAATTTTGAAATAAATGATGTGATTGTACAAGAAATGGTTGTAAATCAGCTTCTGGATGTTGAATTTTAAAGTCATATAATTGTTGTAATCCTTCTTGTACAAGATTTTTAGATCCAATTTTACTAAATATTTCTGATAACTGTGAATAAATAACTTTTGATATATGTTTTTGTTTTGTTATTGTTCTACTACCAGTATTATTATCATCTGGTTTAATTGTTTCAACAAGACGATTTAAATAATGTCTCAATTCAGATTCTTGTGTATTATTAATTTTAGTTAAATGATGTAATATTGATGAACCTTTAACTTTAGTCATACTATGTAAAACTGTTTTGATTGTTCTTAATGGCATATCAGTGCTTCTTTTTTTCCACCATAATGTTGGATAATCTTTGAAAAATTGATGTACCTCAAAGAGTATTGTATCATAATCCAAATCATCCGACCAATTTGTCATTGTTTTAACAATTTTCCATAAACATTTCATAGCTAATTCTTCATACTTTGGTGCATATTTTTTTTCAGCACAATCATGTAGTAATTTTATTAGTACACACATTATTGATGTGTGATTTGAATGATCAATTGTTTTAACAGTGATACTATTAACAACACGTGCATAGGCATCAGCTTGACTAAAATGACATAATTTATTTTCAGCTAATAATATTAACATTTGATGTACAAGCTCTTTTAACTGTGGCATTGAAACATTTTTACCCAATATACCACTTTCATAAAATGCAAGTGTAACCATAAATACTGATCTAAAACCTTTTGCAATATATGGATTATCTGGATTTTGTGGATATGTTTGTAATAATTGTAGTTGCATATTAATTGCATTCATAAATTTATCTTCTTTTGATTGCATTAATGATACTTGTGATGTTTGTGATTTTAAAAATGTTTCCATATTATTCATTGCTTGTATTGCAACATGAAGTTCTGGACTTGCCATTGCAATTATTGTACGTTCTAAATTATCATCTTTACTTGTTGGTGTTGGTGATGATATTGGTGATACAACACGATTTGTATTTAATCTTGTATGTGATGGTGGAATTATATTTTTTTGTGGTACATTTATTGTATTAACTGTTTCATTTGGATCCCAATTAATGTCTGTTAATTTTGGCATTTTATAACGAGCTGGTGCACTTTCTTCTAATTGTTTTAAAAAATCCATATCCAATCCAAATGGTCCAGATATTTTTGGTTTTGGTGGTGTTTTTATTCTGTAAAAAAGATGAGCAAAAAAAAAAATCATTAAAATTACATTAATAAATAGAAAAATGTAGAAAAGAAATTCACACAAAAAAAAAAAAAACAAAATTGTGAAAACCCTGGAAGGGAAATGAGTGATTTTTGTTGTTTAATCATTGAATTGATGGAACATGCTTTTTCGAGGATAGCAAATACCATGAAGATATCCAGCACCATCTGACACACAAAAGACAAAGAGAAAGAATTCAATAAAAACATATAATTAACAAACGTTTTAGCTTCATCAATTTCGTTGATGACTTGTTGATCAGCAAACTGCATGTCAGATGATAATTTGATGTTTTTCAAATTTTTATTATCAACTGAACGTTTGATAATATTTCTGCATGTTGAATCAGGTATAATATAAATGTAAGAAAAAAAAAATAATACATAACAATAAATAAATTAATACTATTACAAAATAAAATAATTTAAATTAAATTTACCTTTCTGTTGGAATTTCAATTGGTTCTTCAACAATATGATCGTCATCCTCATTGTCATCAGCAATAACGTCATCATCATCATCACCACCATTATGATCATTATCATCTTCAACTGGTGGAGCAATAACAGTAACAGGTGCTGTGGAAATTCTTGAATTTGACGCTGATTTAACAGGACGATTTTTACCAGCTCTTTTAATTCTTTCTTCCAGCAATGACAAGTCTTTTTCTGAAATATTACCAACAAGTTTATAGACTTTTTCTCCTTCCAAGTAATATGCTTGAACAAGACAATTAAGTGCAGCATTTCTAACTGAATTATCTCTATCAGCAATTTGTTTAGCAATTTCTCTTAATGCTGCTGATGGTGTTGGTTGACATACAGATACACCATAATTTTCAATCAATGAACCAAGTTGATCTAGACACTCTGTTCTTTGACGTGCATTTTTAGATTTAAGACCTTCCATTACATAGGTAAATAATTTTGATACAGGATAAACACTTGCAATTTGTTTAAATAATGCACGTACGCCATTTCTAACGGCATCTTTTGGATCACCAATTTTAAGAATAAGATATGGAATAAAACATGCTGCTTCATTTTCCATCATATGATAATTATCTTCAATTAAAAGATGAAATACTGTTTGTAAATAATCTAAACCTTTTAATAATACTGATGGATTTGTATCAAAAAATCTAAGTGTTAGCCATTTTAATATTAAATCCAAATTTGATACTAATGCTTTACTATTATTTGGTATATCTTCAGTAAGTGATTCAATGGCTTTTAAATGATATCGAAAATCTGAATGAAACATATTTGCAATGAGACTTTTATTAACATTAGCAGAACTCATTAATTCTTTTAATAATTCAACAAATTCTTCACGTGGTGTTGTAAAATTCCATTTAAGTACTTTTAATTTTTGTTCATCAATAACACGTTGATGTTTGAGATTATTAATAGCCAATAATGGACTTGTATCAACATCATCATCTTTTTTTCTTGCACTACTTGGTTTTGATGTTGTACCTTTTGTACCTTTAACAATTGATTTTGATGCTTTTATTGCTCCAGCAGTTTTAATTGATTTTGGATTTTCTTCAATTGGTGCATTTTTTTTTGATGGTATTGGTTTTATTGGTACACTTGGTCTTGCTTTATCTAGTCCAGCAATAACAACAGTTTTTGATCCTGGTTTTAATTTTTCAGTTTGTCTAACCATAAATTCATATGATAAATGTGTCATAAAACCAATTGCTGCTTCTTGTGCATATTTACGTACATCCGAATTACGATCCTCAAGATTACTATATAAATGTGGTAAACAAATAACTAATTCTTCTTTTGGAATTGATTTAACTGTTATACCGGGTAATTTTTGTGATAACCAATTCCATAATTCAGCTCTTAATGCTGGTGAACCAGATTTTAATGCATCACCAATCATTTCACCATCAAAAAATTCTTTATAACCACATTGATCACCCCATGTACTCATACATGATATTGCTGCTGCTCTTATCCAATTCTTTGAATCACCAAGACACTGTACAAAACCAGGAAATAATACTCTAATATGTTGTTTTATTGGTGGACCCATTGCTATTGCTAAACTTTCACAAATACCTAATGCTGATTGTGCTATTTTAGTATTACTATCAGTTAATCTTGGTGATAATGCTCTTGGTAATTCACCGATATTACTTTTTATAAATTTTGTCTCTGTTAAAATAGTACTTATTTTTTGTAATCCTTCATTTCTAATTTTCCAATTTTTATCATTTAATTCAGCAAGTAATGACTCTGTTATTTGTCCACTAATATCAACTCTTGGTATTATATCATTGATATCAACTTTTTCAATTATTTCTTCATCATTTTCAGTATCATCATCATTATTATTATTATTATTGTTAGCATTTTTTATATTTTGTTCTTTTGATTTTGGTCCTCTTGTTGGTACTGGTTGTGGTTCATCATTTCTTTTCTCACATTCTTGTTCAATTTGTTGTTTTAATGCTGGTTTTTCATTTTCAAAAAACATCAATAATGGCTTACCAACATAAACATATAATGCACCAATCATTGTTATTGCTGATGCACGTACAGATGGATTTGTTGCTGTTGTTGCTTTTTTAACATTTTCAATTAAACCTTTAACATTTGTTGGACATCCAAATTCAATAATTGCATTTGACAGCCATAATAAAGTTTCAATTTGTACTTTTGGATTTTTTTGATTAAATGCAAAATTAACTGTTTCATTAATAACATGATCAAAGCCAGTTGCTTCAGCAATTGATAATAATGTATCAGCAGCTAACGCACCATTTTTAGTATCAGCTAATTTTTCAGTAACATCCATTATACAATAGCTTGATGTTGTCAATGAAAATGGATAATTTTCAGCTAACATTTTAACAACTTCAAGACGAAGTTTTAATACTTGAAAATTTGTATCTTTAAAACCAGGTTTTTTACCAATTGTTCTAACAATAACTTGTGGTGATACATTAGATGATTCCATTGCTTTAATAGCATCCGTAAGTTGTTCAACAGATTGAAGTCTTGTTTTCCAATTTGCATCACCTAAACCAGATAAAATTTCACTTGAAAATGTCTCAGCAGCAATTTCATCAACAGATTCACTTGATAAATCACGTTCCATTTGTATTTTTGGTGCTTGTGGTTTTTTTGTAGCAGCTGTAGCATTACCAGGTAATTTTTTAGATACTGGTTTTTTTGTTGTTGCTGTTGTTGTTGGTCTTTGAACTTTTTTAACACCACCAATTACTGTTTTTGGTGCTTCAACTTTAGCTGGTGCTGTTGTTGGACGTTCAACTTTTTTTGTAACACTTGTTTTAACTAAAATAACAGCTTTTTCAGCACATTCTTGTATTTTTGCCATTTTCAAAGGATCTAAATCAGTTAAAAATGGCATTATTGCTTTTTCACCAACAAGTTTCATTGCTGTACCCAATGCTTCAGCTGAATTATCACGTACAGTTGGTTCAGCTTCATTTAATGTTTTTAATAATGCTGTACTATAGGCTTTTAATAATTTTTTATTTAAAATAGCTGGTTGAGTTTTAGCAAAACATCTTGATATAAATGCTGCAGTTTCAGCTTTTACAGATGGATTTTTATTTTCTAATGCTGCTATGACATCCTCCAAAATAACATCAATTGTTTGTGATTGAAAAATAGCATCAACAGCTTCACGAAAAATAGCAACAATATTGGGTTTTTTTTCTTTAAATTTTTCAAGTACAGCTGTTAAACAAACACCAGCATATGGTAAAAATTTTTTTTTCAAACCATTTGCTAAACCAGCAAGACATTTACCAGCTAAACCAACAACTACAACATTTGAATCTTTACTTATGATTTTTTTTAAAGCACGTACAAGCTCACCATAATCTCCACTTTCTAACTTTGGATTTTTAGTTAAATTTTCAAGTATCTCCATGGCTTCTTTACGTTCTTGCCATTTTTTAGCTTCTAATTTATCATAAAAATCTTTTGGTAGCTTTGACAATATGTCAACAGGATCAATGAGCTCATATGGATCAATATCATTAGCAGCTGTATCAATTTCATCATCTTCATCATCAACATCACCAGAACCACCACCAGTTTCTAGTATAACTGTATTTTTAGGTTTTTGTGATCGTAAATAACGATTTGGAGTTGCACGTTCATTTCCTAATTTTGAAAATTCAGCTTCTAATTCTGTTAATTGAACTGGTTTAAGTGTACTTAATTGTTGTTTTATTGGTGCACCAATCCAACGATATATTTCAATAATCATTGCTTTACCCTCTTCACGTACACACTTGTCACGATCCTCAAGAAAACTAGGTAATTTTTTAATCAATGGTTTTGGATTTATAACTTTTGGTCCAAATTCACGTAAACTCAATGTCAATGCATTTATACATGCTGATACAATTTTTGGATTCTTAGCTTCTGTACCTTTTAATAGCTCTTCCTGTACAGCTTCATGTTTTTCAATTTCAATGAACATTAATATTAACTGTATTGCATTATTTTTTGTTTTAATTTTTGTTGCTGCAACACATTTGTTGACAATCCCATTCATAACATCACCAACTGTTTTTCCAGCACATGCTGCATTTTCAACATATGCCAATGCAGCCTCAAGACCTTTTTCTTGAGCAGCAACATTACTATCAACAACAAATTTTTTAATTAAACCCAAAAATTTATTCCATTCTGGTGATTTTTCATCATCAATACAGCTAAATTTTTTTGTACATTCCTCGTAGCCATGAACTCGAGCTTTCCATGACTGTAAATAAATAGATCAATTATTATTTTTATCTGCAAAAGGTTTTCATATACAAAAGGTCAAAAGTTTTAAACTCACCTTGTGTACACAACGATCTTCAACTGGTAGTTTTGTAAATTCAGTCTCTTCCTCCATCCTTAATCAATCTTTAAAATTTATACAAAAATAAAAACAAAAAATTAGTCACCATTTCATCATCATCATCATTGGCACTAACCATATACATGTGTATATATAAAAATATAAATGCATATATATATATATAGGCATATGCAAAAAATAAAATATAAATGTTTTTTTTTTTTTTTTTTATTCTTCCATTTTTGGTAATTGCATTAACATGATATTTTTTTAATGTACAAAATGAACTTGACATGTCTTTTTTTGGACATAAAAAATTCATACTATTAATCATTAACATTATTATCAAGGACAAAGAGGACATGTGGGAGTTTATTGTAAAGAAAATAAAATACAAAAAATTGTATAAAATAAGTTAGGAGATTTATTGAATGACAAATTTTTGTTTGAAAGTTCATTAATGCTTTTGATGTTCTGATGAATATTTACCTTGACTGATGATAGCTGTTTATGGACACTTTTGGTCCAATATTAGTTGATTCAATTAATCGATTCACTCTCACTGTTATTATTAATCAATTTTATTTTACATTTACGACTTAACAATGAATATCGACAACGACGTTGCGGCGGCCATTAATAATCATGAATAACTCCTAGGTTTTTTCAAATATATGTATGATGATGATGATGATGATACACACCAACGTCTTCTCTTTCTACGCTTTTTTTTTCTATTGCCTTTTTCCTCTCTGAAAAAAAAGCGCAAGACGCAAGACAGCGCAAAATATATAACTGTCAAAAAGAAGCACAGAATGTGCAAATATGTGAAGAAATGAAACTCGTTTATTGATTATGATGATAAAGATGGCGTGCACATTATTAGGGTCCCTAAAATACTTACATACATTTAATTGGTTCAATGATTATTTTCGACAAATAGTAAATAATATTTTCTAGGAAATAATGTTACTCCAAAAATTCGTCAAATCATATTCATTCAACTTGTGCCTATCTATTAAATTTTTTTTTCCTAAGCATGCTGGATAAAACCGTCGTGTTTGGCATCTAATAAAAAAAAATACACACAAAATATCAATTAGTGTTTTGAAACATAAATAAATAATTTCATTGTACTTCTATATACCTATCAATATCAACAATAATCAGGTAACTTATTTATATGTCAATTTTTCTAACACTTGATAACTAACCATTCATAACAATGTATAAAAAAATTGAGTAAAAAAATTATTTATTAACATAACCTAACGAGTATATGAGTGAATTTTAAATGAATAAGTGATAAAATAAAATAATAATAATTTTTGTTTATCAAGTGATGAGTCCATTAAATAGAGGACCACTTATGGGTCCAAGAATGGGTCCACCAGGTGGTATGCGAGCGCCCCCGCCACGTTTTGCAAGACCACCAATGCCGGGATTGCCACCAAGAATGATGGGTATGCCACCACCTTTACCAATGCCAATGGGTGGACCAATGTACAATGGTCCACCGGTTAGACAAAGAATGGGACCACCTCGACCAGGTTCATTGATGAGACCAAATGGTCCACCACCGTTATTACGTCCAAGAAATGGTTTACCACCACTTATGCCACAAATGATGGGACCAAGAGGAATGGGACCTCGTGGACCATTAATGAGACCTGGACCAAGAGGTATGCTACCACCACCACCAGGTCCATTACACATGAGACCAAGATTTGCATCAATAAATGGAAATAACAAAAATAAACATTCTAATAATTCAAAAAAAGCTAATAAATTTGAGGTAAATTATTTATTTATTTTAAATAATTATCAAAGTATTATTAACATTTTTTTTCATTTATATATTTTTTATTAGGAAAATGAATTGAAAAAACCGTGGATGACAGATGAAATACGTAGTGAAATACAAAGAAAAAATAAACTCTATGCAAAAGCTAAAAGAAATAAAGATGCTAAAGAATGGGATGAGTTTAAAGATTTAAGAAATAAAGTAACAAGAATGATACGTGATGCTAAAAATGATTATCTTATTAAAAATCCAGATCAGGTATTTATGTATTTTTAAACATTATATTATCTATCGAATAACAATAGTCAAATGGTAAACAATATATAAAATATATTGTCCAAGTGTTTGTGTGTGTGTGTTAACAAAAAAAATGATATTTATTTTGCTGATGATACGATCACAAAGGGTTCAGCAATTTATCGGTATTAAAAATCTTCAAAATTATCAAAATTGATAAATATATCATTCAGCTATTATTTATATTTTACAAATGCTTTAATGATTATTTTTATTTTGATAATAATTAGTAGAAACTTGATGTTGTTTTTTAAATTTTATTCAATTTAATGAATTTTTTGTTTGAACAAATATGAATACATATATAAAAAAAAAAAATCAAAACCATCGTTTGATGAAAAATGATTTAAAATTACAGGGTGGTCAAAAAACAGGTGTTAAGAATGCAATTAAGTCCGAGAGTATTAAGGAAATTGAAAAATGCGATAATCTACCTGAACTAACGTTGAAAATGGAAGTTAAGGAGGAGCCGCAGCCTACCAGCGAACAGGCTCAGTCTTAAAGCTTCAGGCTACTCCTCCTAATTCATTAAATAATGATTATTTAAATTTAAATTATAAATATAATATCTTTACAAAGATTAATATTAGTTGACGTTAATTTTATAATTTATTTGTATTCAAATTTGTGTCGTCATCATCACTATTAACAACAAACTAACAGCAAATAAACTACGCGTTGATAAGAAAAAGAACGAGAAAAAAAAATGATATTTACTTTAAAAAAAAAAGATAAGAATTATCTAATTAACTTCAGTTTTAGGTAATACTTTTAAAACCCAATTAAAATTAACTTCATGATATTTCATTGTTAATTAATCAATAGTGACACTGCATTGAGCCTTATAACATTCCTAACTTAAGTGTCAATTTTTAATTGTGTCATGAAAAATGAATAAGCTAATTACAAAAAAAAATATTAAAGTTATCAATTAGAATATAATGAAACCCGGTAGATATAAAAATAATATGAATCTTCTTTTTCACGTACTATTTTTTCAATATGACACAAATTGAATACATCGACTTGTAGTAATTTAAAAAATCAGTTCAATTTATTTATTCCTTTTTTTTTTTTTAAATTACTCTCACATTTATACCTCAATGAATTTATTTATTATACATATTATTTATAAGTAACTGCAAAAAAAAAAAGGTCTTAAAAAACCATTGTATTTGATACTCTTAATGTAAAAAATAAAAACTATTTCTACAAAATTTTACTTGAACACTTAGACACAATATATTCATCCTTGATGAAAAAAAAAAAAAAAAAAAGAAAATAATTAAAACTGGATTTGATAAATAGGATAATATTAAAACTGAAAACTAAAGAAAAAATTTTTAGGCTGCCTTATATCAAGATGAAGAAGATTTTACTGATCAAAGAGATGAAAAAGATAATAGTAACGATGAAATGGAAGAAAATGAAGAACTCTATTACTGTGATCCATGCGATCGTGATTTTACGTCAGCAAAATTACTCGAACAACATTTAAATGAACATCGTGTTTGTGGTATAGACGATTGTACATTTACTGCACATTCAAAAGTTGTTGAATTACACATTAAAAATCAACACATTACAGGACACTATGATCGTATTAAAAAAGCAGAAGATATACCTGATTGGATTGCCGAAAGAAAAAGGTAATTAATTGAATTTATTTTTTAAAATTTATTTATATAAATATAATTATTATTATCTAGACAATTTCCAACAAAAAAAAATATTGAACTTAAAAATGCTGCTAATTTGGAGAAACAAGAACGTGGTGAAATAATTCAAGGACAACATAAACGTAAATCAATGACATCTAAAGACGAAAAGAATTCACGACAACCGAGAGAAAAAAAAAGAAAACGTACTAAAAAACGTCGACCGGAAATTCAAAAACCCATAATGATATTAGAAAATGTTGAAAGTTGTCAAGGAATTTTACCTTTCAGAGGAACAAGTAAGTAATAAATAAAATTAGTACAAATAATTAATGAGTTTTATCATTTATATGTCTTTTTTTTTTACTTTTTAAATAGAATTTTCATTGGCAGAGTGTGAAAAGAAATTAATAGTAACTGATGATGAAGAAACTCACCCCATTGATGACAAAATATCTGATGATGAAGATGATAAACAGCCTACTCTTTCTTGTGATAACTCAAGTCAACATAAAGAAACACCATCCACGAGTATCGTTGTACAAAATAATCCATCGTCAGCAAGTAATTCACTTTTAGGTCTAGTCGCAGATTATGGCAGTGACACAGATGACGGTAATATTTTTGAAACAAAAAATATTTTTATTATTATAATTTAAAACTGATATTTAATTATTCAATTTTTCTTTTTTTCAAAGAACCACCTGATGAAACTCCAATAAAAAAAGTAAAATTAAATTTACCTGAATTCATTGAAGACAATTCATCAATGACAGCTCAATCATCTCATCAAGTACCTGCTAAATTAACTGAAACAACAAATGAAAATTTAGAATTAACATCAAATAATAATAACAAAAATGAACAACAACAAATGAAAATAAGATATCCTACATTGTTGGAAAAATTATTAAAAAAAGAAATACATCATGAAAGAAATTACATTGCACAAATAATTAAATATATTTATGATAATAATTATTTTGATGACATTAATGATAATAATTCATGTAAATAGTCATGTAAATAATTACAAATAATAAATTAATAAACATTGAAAGATAAATTAATATGAATTTCTTTTTTTATTTATTATACATAAAAATAATAATTGTCAGAAGGAAATTTTATAATTTTAAATTATTTAATTTTACTTTGAGAAACGTTTCTTCTTTTTTTTCTTCGAACCCTCTTCCTGAAAATCCATTTCTTTATCATTTTGTTGTATTCTTTTTTCACCACTTTTAACTTTAATCAAAGAATTAGTTGACTTTTGTTTTAAAGCATTATTCCATTCTTCATCAGTGCCTTTAATTGAATATTTTTTCAAGTCAAGATTTTCTAATAATTTTTTACGTTTTTCAGCCATTTCTTTGTCTATTTCATTTCCAGCATCTTCAAGTTCTTGTTGTAAAGAACCACCATTTTCTCTATCAACTTTAATATTATCATTTTCTCTCTGAGTTTTAATCATTGTTTTTTCAATAAAATCTTCAGAGATACTATTCAAATATTGTACTGATTTTCTAACAAGTTTATTGAATAAACTTAATATTTGTGATGCTGGAATATTTTGTAATTCTTCAGATAATTTATCAACTGTTTTATGTTGTAATCCAAGTGCAAGTAAAATTGCTTGTTGAATAAATGGCAATTCAGTATCACCCATTAAATTTAAGTAATACATTTTACCAAGTGCTGGTATTAAATCAGTAACTAAATGATGATCAGCCATATTGTTGCTATACATTTCAAGTCGTTTAATGTCATATGGTGTAAAATAAGAATCTAAAATGTCTTTTGAAACGTCATTTTTTGGTAATTTAAATGCTTTATTAGCAAGAAGTTCCAGGGCAAGTGAAGGTGTATAAGAAGTAAATGAATATGATAATAAATTAACGAATCTTCTTCTAAAATCAACCCAATAAGCTTCAAGCCATTTGCAATCTTGATTTTCATCATCATCATTATTAATTTTTGATAACATAATACATGAATGTTCACCAGTAATGTCATTTGTTGTTTGTCTCAAATAAACTGGAACAAAATTTGCTCTTTTCCAGAATTTTAATAAATTCAAAGTCAGCCCAAATGATACACCAATATAATCCAATCTTTCTGGACGTCTTTCATTTAAATTAAGTAACAATGGTGGTAATGATGAACGTGGTTCAATTGTTTCTTCTAATAAATCAACAGTTTCTTCTTCAACTTTTGATATATCAACATTATTATCTTCATTTGATTCATTAATATTTGGAATTTTCATTTCATAATATTTTCTCAATAGCTCAAGTGCTTTTGAGCCATATTTCATACCTTGATAATCAGGATGTACAGCAATTCTGACAATTCTTGCACCAGCTAATCTTGGAAAATCATCATCTTGATATTGTTGGGCAATTGTCCATGGTATTAAATCACCAGAAGCTTTTTTACCTCTTCCTAAACCTTGTGATATTGATTCTTTACTTATTTCACCTTCTAAACATACTTGTATAACAACAAGAATTTCTGGTAATGATTTTTTATTTGGATCAACTGGACCCAATAAACAAAATAGATGATGAGCTGGTGCATCAGACATCATTTGTAAATCATTTGGACTATTTTTATAATGTGAAGATACATATAATGCAACAAGACGTTGTAAAAATAATTCAGATGCTTTGTGATATGAAAATAATGTATCACGATTAATATAATAAAGTTGACATGCATCAGGTGGTGGACAACCAGATAATATTGGTGCATTTGTCATAGCATCAAGACACAATAAATTTGTAAGCCATTCTTCAACATTATCACCAGACTTATAACGTATTGATTCATCCAATGTTAATTCACAAAGTTCACGACCAACAGTACTTTTATCTTTATCCTTTTTACCATGTGAATTATCTGGTATTGTTTGTTCACGTAATTTTTGTATAAGTTTTAATGATAATGATCTACCTGTACCTTCATAGCCATTTATTGTTGATGATAAAAATACAAGATATGGTCCAAGCATTGCTTTAACATATGGTAATGGTATTGCTGCTGCTTCATCAACAACAAGTAATTCAGCTTGGCTTAATTTTTGTACATCTGTTGGATGTATATATTGAATTGTTTGACGATGATCTCTAAATACATTAACACGTACTGTTGCTTTATTAAATTCTGGATTTGTTGATTGTACTAAACCATAATCCATATGTTCTTGATAAGCAAGTGCATCAAAACCTTTAAATACAAATTCAAATAATGTATGTAAATTCTCTGGACTTGGACTTGATATATAAATATTTGAATAACCAAATGCAATTGCTGCGGCAATTGAAAGACCAAGAGTTGCTGATTTACCACGACCACGTGATGCTGTTAATGATACTGTTGTTCTAAGTGTTTTTTCTGATATTGTTTCAATAAATTTGAGTAGTGCCTTTGCTTGATCAGCTGTTTTACAACAATTTATAAGTGATGATACTGGTTGAGTATCTTTGAAACTATCTTTTAACATATCAAGCTCAGTTTGTTCACCAGTTGATGCTATTTTTGGTACTGATTCAATTTTAAGATTTTTTGATGAAATTGGAAGTACACGAAGTTGATCATCAACAACAAGACAACGTTGACAATGTGCCAATGATAATAAAAAACGTTCATTAAATCTGCATGCAACATCTTGATGTGCTTCTGTACGAAATCTTGTATGGACATCCATACTCATTGTATAAAGTTGTTTTAATGAAGCAACTGATTGTAAAAGTAGTACAATAAGTCCACCACCCTCAACAGTTTCAATTGTACGAGCAAGAAGATTTGGTGTTAATGCCTCAAAATCTTGAAGTACACACATTCCATATGTATTACCAAGAATTTTATGAGTTTCTTTATAATAACAATAACGAATATTTGTTGACACAATAAACAACTCAAATGGATCATCTTCGTTGACATCAAGTCTTCCACTTTTTACTTTTTTTTCTGCAGCTTTCATTTTTTTTTTTCTATGACCACCAAAACCTAGCTCCTTTTTATAACACCACAGTATTGATGGTCTTGCTTTTACCACTGTTTTCGACAACATGTGATGAAGTAATGTAACCTAAATTAAAAAACAAAAAACATTAATACAATCATAAATTGATTATTGTTTAGATACATCAATTAAGCTTTAAGTGATTTATTTACCTGATCCTTGGCTTTTTCACCAATAACAACGAACATTGTTCTGTGTCCTGCAGCAACACCATTTTCAATTAATACACGTATTCTATTGTCAATCTTTTTTCGCACCATTTTAAATAATTTTTTTTTTATCAACAATTAACGCAATACAAATTAACACAATTATTTTAAAAGAATTGTTTTATTTAAGGTTATCACAGGAGCTCTTAGCACGTGTGTGTTGCAAGTTGCAATTGTCTTTTTTTTTTTTTAGCTCTCCATTTTCTCTCTTTTCCGCTCTTGGTAGCTCCTCTCTCTTAACAACAAAAAATGGAGACGATAATACTGAAATATGGCGGTAGAACTAAAAGTGAAAAAAAAAAACTAATAAACCGTTAAATAATTAAGATATGAAAAAAAGTTGTGTCCTACGTTTGTAAGGCATTGATCAATCAGATAAGGAATAAAATGCTGTTAAGTGTCTCTTTTATAATAAGAAACAAATAGAAAAATCAATTAAATTCAAATATAAAGGCCAAAATTTATTCATTTCCAATAGTAATAGTGATAATAATAATAATAGTATCAGTTTTATTCACAACTGTATTTCGATAATAGTAATAATAATTAAAAATTATTGTGTATATGTTAATTACGAATTGATCTGTTGAATTATTTTGATATAATCTTAAATTATTAATTTTCAAAAAATAGTTTCATTTATAAAAATACAATGTATACGTAACTTAATAAATATTTCGTATCTATTTTTTTTTTGCTTTGCAAGTCATGAATTATATAAAATTCAATAATTCGATGCATTCTATAACAATTATTATTTTTTTTCAATTTTTTGTTTGTATTTTTATTAACAAAAATTATGATTTCATAAACAAGCACCCATAGGCTACTTGATAAAAATATTGATCAACGATCGAACTTCTTTTTTATAAATTTAAAAAATAATTTTAAGCAATTAATTTTGAGAAAAAAAATTAAGAAAAAAAGAGTAAATAAAATAATTGAAAAGAATTAAATATTATTGAAAATTAGTAGTACGTATTTTCAGTAGATTTAAACTTTGTATTCTTAAATTAACATTGCAATTAAGATCGCTTGTCATGTTGACTGCAGTATCAAATAAAAGTTTAATAAAATTACCATAATACCTTGATAATAAAAAAAAAAAAAAAAAAAAAAAAAAAAAGTCAATGATATTGAAAAAGAGAGTAACTGCCTAATTAATTTTTTTTTTTAATTGAAATGTTATTTTAAACATTTCAATTTTAATAAATGATTTAATTGAAATATAACTATAATATTTTTCTTCTTTTAGTCATTAATTATACGACGATATTTTCTATTTGGAGGAAATACTTCATCATCATCATCAAGTGCTAATGATGGATATTCAATGGCATAATCTGGTGCCCATTTAACTAATAATTTTTCAAAAAATTCTTCAAGATTTCTTGCTTCTTTGTATACCTGAGAGTCCACCTGAAATTTGATAATTAATTGTTAGTATTTGAGTCAATTATTATTAAAAATAATATTAATAATTACTCACTGGATTAAAAATGTATGCATTTTTAAACATTAGTCTAATGTCCGCCAAGACTTCACGTAAATCTGTATAAGAATTTGAATCATCGTGTCTTAGTTTTTTTTTAATGACATCCAAGGCAATTGGTTTTTTAATGAGTTTGTGATACTCTGTAATATCATATGAAACAACTTCACGAAATGGTAAACTTTGTTCATGTTGACAGTAGAGTTCAAGTACAATTCGTTGAGCTATTCTTAAATCTTTTGGGTTCATTGAGTGTGAACGTTTATCTATACGTGATGAATTTTCTGTACAATCAAGAATATTTGTACACAACATACATTGCCAAGTTTCACTTTCATCTGGAAAAGTATTTAGACTTGGTATATGACAATAAAGATGAAATACTTTTGGACATCTATCACAACATAATACAGCATCACCACCATCCATACAAACAGCACACCAATCCTCATTTGGATCATCTTTAGTCATTGTCATTTGTTCATCTTTTGATATGTCACCAGTATTTTCACTAATATTATTAATTCCTTCATCTGTTGAGCTATCAACATGAGATGAATCTAGCTGATTTTTATGTTCTTCTGGTATAATAACAATACCATTTGAATCTAGCTTAGCAATTGTTTGTAAAAGATCATTTAATGATTTTTGACAAAAATTATCTAATCTCTTTTCTGTTTCATCTGATTTACCTGGGATCGGACTGGGGGTTTTCGGCACTGATGAAGATACTGCTTGTCCAAGTCGAAGTCCAATGGACAATGATGAAGCATCAGTGACGACCGTCCCACCCCCTGTCATGTTTTTTGGCATAATATTATTTTGTTGTGATTTTAAAATAATTTTAAATGTATCATTTGGTGTTCCAGCCCCTGGTATTTGAAGCGAAGATTGTTGTTGATATTGTTGTAATTGCTGTAGCTGAAATTGTTGTTGTTGTAGTTGTTGTAATTGATGTTGTTGTTGTAATAATTGTTGATTTTGTTGTGATTGTTGCTGTTGAATTTGTGGCTGCTGCTGTTGCTGCTGATGAGATTGTCGTTGATTATAATATTGCATTGTATTATTTGTACCTTGTGGTATATGCCATCTTGCTGCTGCAGACGATGCTGATGCTGCTATTGATGCTGTTGTTACTGTTGCTGTTACTGTTGCTACGGCTGCAGTTACTGGTGATTGTTGAATTGGATAACTTGGTAGTTGTCCTTGTGGTATTTGTTGTACTCTACCACCAGATACTAATCCTGGATTCGTTGGCTGATAAGTATGAGAAATTGATGCTCTAATTTGTGGATTACCAGCTGGATATCTATAACTTGGTGGTAATCTATAAGCCATATTATGATTAGGATTAATTGATCGTTGAAATGGTGCTAAAAGACCTCGTAAACTAGCATTTTGATGATCAATATGCATTTGTTGTTGTTGTTGTTGTTGTGCTTGCTGTTGTTGTTGTTGTTGTGGATGTGTTGATGATGTTACTTGTTGTTGTCCCATTGGTCGTTGTTGTGGTAATAATAACTGTTGTCTTATATTACCATTAAAATTTATATTATAAGGTATTCTTGGTTGTTGGTGTTGTTGTGGTGCCTGCGGTGATGTTCGATTTGGTGGCATTGGATGATTTGTATAATGTGTTGATAAATAATTTTGTGATTGTATTGGTGAACTTGGTTGTTGCATTGGATTAACTAGTGATTGTGATTGTTGTTGTTGTTGTTGTAATTGTGGATTAGTAAATGTTAATTGTACACCTGAATATGTATTTCCATGTGCAATTGTTGTCATTTGTTGTGGTGCAATTGGTAAAATTGGACAGTCAGATGTATTTGATGTGTTGCCAGCAATAGATGATGTTAATTTAATAGCATCTTGTATGTCAATTGATGGTGTTGTTGGTGTACTTGTTCTTGATGATGGTGATACTGATGGATATACTCTACCATCAACAACAATAGCACCAATTGAACTAACAACTTTAATTAAATCTTGTACTTTTTCAAGTGATAAATTAATTCTTACTGGTATTTCAGGATTTGGTATATCAGCACGACGATTTTTAATTCTTTGTAAATGACCAGTTACTGATTTTTTACTATATAATAATTCCATATCAGATCCTTTATCCAATGCATAATTTACAAATTGTATACAATGATCTGTCAATTTTGATAATTGATCAAGTGCAATTTTTTTTTCATTAAGAGTATTTTGTTTAAGATCACATACTTCATTTAATCTCATAACAAGTTGTTTACCTCTTGTATTTATTGCATTTGTTAATTGTACAACCATTTGTGTTATATCTTGTACAAGTGTTTTTTTTTTTTCCAATATCAACACTTGTCTATCTTCAATAACTTTCATAGCACTTTTTAATAACACTCTTTTATATGTAACTTCTTTAAGTAATTTTGCAACTGAACCTCTTGTTTCAGTTGCAATTTCATGTGTAAATTTATATTTATGATCTCTATGATCAGTTAATTGACAATCACGACATGTTAATCTATCACATGTTTGACAAAATAATGATAGTTGTTCATGTCTATGTACTGAACAAAATAAATATAATGATGATTTTTTACTTTTTTTTGGAGTATCATTAGAATTTGTAATTTCATTTTTCGGTCGAATTGTATGTTCTTTTGTTATTTTTAATCTTTGATGTGCCATAACACAATTTTGACAAATAAATTCTTCACAATTATCACACCAACTTGTTGCTGTTGCATTATCATGACAACTTGTACATATTTTTTCATCGTCACTTTCTTTACTATCATCATCGGTATGTAAATCATCGTCAATAAATTTTACATTAAATTTATTATCAATAAGATTATCAAATTGACTCTCAACATTACATTCTTGACAAATAACAATATTACCTTCAACGACAACTTCAGAATCAACATAAAGGCTATGATCTTTTAGCTTTGCTTGTATACATGAACTGCATGCTGCATGAAGACACTCAAGAAGTTTAGCCTCATCATCAGAATTAAATATTTTTGAACAAAATATACATTTTGATAAAAATCCACGTACAGCATCATTTGCTTGACTTTCTGGTGTACATATTCTTCCATCATTGTCATCTTCATTTACACTTGTTAGAGGCATTTGTACCTCTTGACTTATTGAGTCTACTGGTTCATCTTTTATTACTGGTGTAATTATTGATGATGATGATGATGATGAGGATGATGTTGATGTTGTTGTTGATGTTGTTAATGTTGTTGCTATTGTAGCTGTTGTTGTTGCTGTTGTTGTTGTTGTTGATTGAGTTTTATCTTCTTGTTCCTCCATTCTCAAATCACTCATGGTTTTTTTTTTTTTTATAAATATCAATATTTTATATTCACATTATCACTAAATTTACCAGCATTTTGTTCATCCTGTATTTCACAATTTTAAAGCACTCAATAGTATTGTTTTTTTTTTTTTATTGGAAATTCTATTTTTAATGGAAGACTTAGCTAGTATAAATATTTGATGCCTAATATTAAGGTTATTTTTCAAACCACATTTAACTTATGGAAGATATTAATTTTTTATATTTTGTTATGATTTATTTTTTTACACTAGGCGTTTGCTTTGACAATCGTGATGAATGATGATGCTTTATGATAAGAAGAGAGACACCCGCAAAGAAGAACGAGACAAGCGGTTTCTCTCAGTTTCTCTTTTTTGCACCAAACAAAATTTTTACGATTTAATAATTTGTGTGTGTGTGCTATATATTTTTGTTGGTTGAATAGAGTACTATTTCAACATTATGGCAGCCATTGTTTTTTTGAATGAATAGACAACAATTTTGCCCATTAATTATATTAAATTCACAATAAAATGGTACTTATAATTGGCATTTATAAAACTATATCCTCAACAATTTGTATGCTTGACAGCAAATTTCTCCTCTCAGTCAATGAAAAAACGTTCTTCATAAATAAAAATCATGCATCCTATTTTTTATTTTTATTATATTAATAATAATTAAACAAAAAAAAATTATCAAAATTTTTTTAAAACCATTGGCATAGTTAATCATAACCATTACTATTATAATTTTTTTTCGTTTTTTTTTATACATTAATAATATAAATCTAGTAATTGTCATTTGAACAGAATTATTACATAATTTTTTCGTTAAATTATTCATAAATTTAAAAATAAGAAAAAATAGTAACTTAGGTTCAGTCATTTTCTGATTTCCTTCGTTTTTTAAGACGAGGACTATCACTATCAAGAGGACTTGGAGTTATTAAACTACGTTTTCTTTTTAAAAAATTATTGTCATTTGCTTCATTGATACTGCTATTTGCTGCTGTTCTAGTTTCTCTACGAAGTGGACCTTCAGCAGCCACATCAACTAGCACCTGTTATAATTAAATTTATAATTATTATTTTACAAGTAATAATTTATATATGAAAAATAAATTGATAAAATGCTAAGTTAATTACCTGCATCTGTTCCAGACATTCTTCTTGCATGTCCAATGTCATTTTGTGTACACGAGTATCATGTTTATTATACATTATTGCATTTTGAAACATTAACATAACATCACGTTGAAATTGTATTGTTGATCTTATAGTTCCATTGTCAATATTTTTTTTAATTGTTGATAAATCCATTGGTCTAAATACAACACTATGATAACCAGGTGCATTTTCTTCAGTTATTGGCTTAAGAAATAAGGATGAAAATCTATGTGTTGCAAGACGATTAAAAACAAGTATTATTGCTTTTTTCCATGCACGATAATCAGCACCTTCACTTGTGTCTGTTTCTGGTTCACTGTCAATGGCAACATTTTGTTTTTTAGAATATGTTTTTATTGCTCGTCCACTTAATTTTGTCATTGATGATTCTTCCTCTTCAATATCATCAATTGAACTAACTGATGGTGTTTCTTGTTTTTTAATTTTAACAATATCTTTCTTATTAGCGTCTTCAATTTTTATTTCTTTATCAGTTTTTTCATTTGTTTTATTATCATTTTTTTTATCATCATTAATGTCCATTCTAATTGGTATTTTTGAATGTGGAATTTTATCTTCAACATCAGTTGCTTGATCTTCTTGAACACTTTTTATTATTTTTATTTCAACTTTTTTATCTTCAGAAGGCTTGGATATTTTGAGTGTTGTTGGTGTTGTTGTTGTTGTTGTTGTTGTGGTTGTTTTTGATTTTGTTGGAATTGGTGAAGAATTTGTTTCACTTGGTTTGTCAAGAATTTTTGTAATTTCTTTTTTCTCTTTTTTTATATCTTCTGTACTTGGAGGAGATGATGTTTTACTAGGCTCTTTAACCGTAGCTTCTTTTACAGTTGACTTATTGGTACTATTTTCAACTTTCACTTCAATTGGTGATTCTTTTTCTTTTGATTCTTCAACTTCAAGCTTTATTGTACTTTGTGATACAATATCTTTTTTCTCTTCAACTACTATTTTTTCTTCTTTACATTCAACTTTGATATCTTGACATGGCTCGGATTTTTTCGCAACCTCTTGAACTGATTTATTATCTTTTACAATTGATGAAGTTTCAGTACTTTTTTTAACTTCTAAAACATCATTTGATTCCTTAGGTTTTTCACTAATTTTTTCAATAATGTTTTCTTCTATGATCTTAGCCTCATCTTGTTGTTGTTGTTGTTCTTTTTCTTCTTCTTTTTCTTTTGCTTCTGTTTCTTTTACTTCAATTGGAGGTTCTATTTCTACTTTAACTTTCTCTTCTTCTTCTTTCTTTGGCTCTTCAACTTCAACAGATATCTCTTCTTTTTCTTCTACTTTTTTGTCTTCTTTTTGTTTTTCCTCGTTTTCTTTTTCTACTTCAACATCTTTTTGTTGTTGTTCTTTTTCATTATCTTTTTCTTGTTCTTTTTCATCTTTTTGTTCTTGTTCTTTTTCTTCAGTAACCACATCTTTCTCAACTGGAATCTCTTCAGCTGTATCTTTCTCAACAACAGGTTCTGACTCTTTTTCTTTATTTTTTTCCACAACTTCAGGTATTTTTTCTACCTTTTCTTCCGGTACGTTATTTTCTTCAACAATAATTTCTGTTTTAATTTCTTTATCTGTTTTATTTTCTTCTTCAGTGGTTACAACTGATGAACTGCTTTTTTCTTTTTCTTCTTCTTCTTTTTTTTCTTCAACACATTCAATTTTAATCTCAATTGGTTTTTCGGGTTCAACCAATGGTAAAGATGTTTGTATTTCAGGAGATGCACCAATTATTTCAGCAATCTTAGCAGTATCTTGATCAATCAATTCCATAGTGATGTCATTTGTAGAAGAATCTAAATCTGGTGATTCAGACTCATTCAAATTTTGTATTTTTTCTTGATTAACTGTATGTACAACTGGTTCTTTTTCTTTTTCTTCTTGTTTTTTAATTGGTTCAACTATCGAAACAGAAGCAGCTTTAGCCTCTGGACTAATTTCTTCTTTAATAAGCTCTTCAATATCATCAATAATTTCATTAATTTCATCTTTATCTATAGTTTCTGGGTCAGTTATATCAGTAACAGCAGGTTCAATGACTTGAACTGGACTGTTATCGACTACTGGAGTAACTGGAACAGAGACAGTTCGTCTAACAGTTTCATTTACACTGGTTTTAACACTTTTCAATGGTGCAGAAGAAGCAGTTGGGGTTGTTGGTGTTGAATTGTTGTTTAATTGAGATGGTAAACTTCTAGGAATGTTTGATGGTAACTGAAGCATCATTGACAATGTTGGAGCACCAACAGAAGGTCTTTCATCTTTTCCAGAAGCAGTAGAAGCAACAGACATAGATGTTAACGATGGCATTGGTGATGACATTGATTTAACAACAATTTGATTTAATTGTGATGTTAAATTTTGTGCAACCTGAGAAGTTTGAGGTTTTGTTGTAGCTCCAAGAAGACTTGCTATTGTCGGTGATGTTGTTTGAGCTGTTGAAGCAGCATTTAAAACTTGTGTAGTTGGACTAGGTGATTTTAAGAGGCTTGTTAATAAAGGAGAACGTCCACCTTGATTTTTTCTATCTTCTTCAGTTTCTAGTGTATCATCTAATACATCAACAGGCTCACAAGGTATCTCAAGTGTTTTTTTTGGTGTTGATAAATTAGCTGTTTCTCTTGCAGATGATTCTTGTTTTTGTTGTCGTTTTGCAAGCCATGCTAAGTGTGCTTTTTCTTTTTGTTCAGCTTCTTTGTCTTCTTGCTCACTTACTTGCCACATTTTTTGAAGTTTTTCATCTGTAATACTTCCAGATTTTAAAAGATTTACCTCTTGTTTTAATTGTTGATATTCATCTCGTTGAGATGCTAATATTTGACGAAGTTCTGAAATTCTTTCTGCTGTAAGTCGACGAACAATTGCTGTACCAATTGTTGTGACACCTGTTATATCATTATTTTCACGTTTTTTTCTTTTTGGTGTATCAGCATTTTCAATAAGAGCTGCATATTGAATTGCACATGATTTTGGCGAAAACCAATCAGCTGAACGTAGAGCTTCTTTTTCAGCAAATGGTCTTAACGATTTAGACACACTATTCCAATTTTGATCACCAGATTTTAAAACACTTGATGCTAAACATAATTGTTCACGTGTACTCCAAGTATCACATGATTCTCTCTTTAATTTTGATCCTGAAAAATAAAAATATATTAGATTAATAACAACAGCAAAATAATTCATGTAATTTAGAATTAAGTATAATTTTTAAAAATGTAAACACAAGACACAAGTAACCTTAAATAAATAAAAGAAATTACGTTTTTTTTTTAGGAATTTTTAGTTTATTACTTAGGCCTATATATTAAGATATATTGTACTTACTGTCTTGCACTGAAGCCATTATTGTACTTGTATGTTTACATTTATCATTAACATATAAATAAAACTATTGGAATTATTATAAGAATTGTATTTTTTGTTTATCAAACAAACTTCACACCAACAATTTAAGACAGATTTGACTGCTGTTGACCAATGAGCTTTCAGGATTGTTGTTGTTGTACGATTTTTAGAATTTGTTGTTGTACATGACACTTAAATTTGCTTGTTTAGCATATATCATATATGTAATACAGTACTACATAGTACATATATGAAAAATAGTGTTAAAACTCAAAGATAAGAGGCGCTTTTAATGTATGATACATGGAGTGGGTATAAGCAACTTATACCCACTCTAATGATACTATTGTATGATACGTCGGTATCATACCTACCCAACACTGCCAGTCAACTGGCGTGCGTCAAGTTTATATTACGTGTGTGCTTAAACCGTTATTAACATTGAAAATATTTATCAAGTGTATAAAAGTGTCGGAAAATTTAATAATACATTCGTATTTGACAACTGCAAATGTTTAACCCATTCAATATTATACTTATAATTTATATATTCAATAAAAAGAATACATAATAAAAAGAAAGGTATTTCTTTGAACTTGGATGATTTACAAATGATTTACAAATGATTTACAAATGATTTACAAATGATTTACAAATGATTCACAAATGATTTACAAATGATTTACAAATCATCCAAGTTCCAGATATCTTTAACTGTTTTATCTCTTTGTCCTGTCTTATTGTCATTATTTCTTCAAGTTCTGTCAAGTATCTTTAGATCTCTGTGGAGATAATGGGTACATAGTTATGATTCCAATTGACGCTAAAAGATCTTTGTAAATATTTTCGTTATTATTTTCATTATGAAAATTCGAGAAGAGTGAATGAGGGAAGAAGTATGCATGCAAGGGTAATAGAGAGTAAGTTAGTAGCAACAAGCCTTCTTAAGGGTCAGATCGTTTCAACTTTTGATATATATGATTATGTCAAAGGAAATTCAATCTATGCTAAAAAGATAATATCACGTGAAAATCCGATTAAAGGATGTCTGAAATATTATAAAGTAGATTGGATTTGTAATCATCCAATATCGTAAGTTCACGCTTCATAATTATAATAATAATAACAATATTATCCATGAAGTAATAAAAATAATGTTAATTGATGTTCACGATATTATTACAGATCACAGAAAAAAATTTGTCCAGTTCTGATGAATTATTATACACTTAAAAACTTAAAAACTTAAAAACTTAAACACTTAAACATTTAAAAACTTAAACACTTAAAAGCTTAAAAACTTAAAAACTTAAAAACTTAAACACTTAAACACTTAAAAACTTAAACACTTAAAAGCTTAAAAACTTAAAAACTTAAAAACTTAAACACTTAAAAACTTAAACACTTAAACACTTAAAAACTTAAACACTTAAAAGCTTAAAAACTTAAAAACTTAAACACTTAAACACTTAAACACTTAAAAACTTAAACACTTAAACACTTAAAAACTTAAAAACTTAAAAACTTAAAAACTTAAAACCTGAACACTTAAACACTTAAACATTAACATTAGGCAAAAATTTCGGGCTTCAACTTTTTGTTGCAATTATAATACGCTTTTTACGAGACTTTCTACTTTTATATTCGCGGATGTACTTCCTTGAGTATTTAGGTGTTTAAGTTTTATTAGTACGACCTTTTTTTGTCGGTAATATAAATATTTCCTGAAAAAAAAATACCCGATATATATCGGGAGTAAAAATTATCGGCGATAATATATCGATATAATATCGGCTAAAAATATATCGGTCAACTATCGCACATCCATATTGTTTACAGCTGATTCATCGTCGGCATTATTTAGCTGCAAATTTACTTGGCATTCAACACTTTTTAACAAAATGTATTCTCCAGCTCCTTTTTGGCACAATGGACCAGCACCAGGAAGTGTCTATAATTTTCCTGGACCAATGGTTGGAAATAATTCAAGTCCAATTACTCACTCTCAGTAAGTTTATATTGATAATCTAAAAAGTGCATGTCACTTTCATAACCCTATTTAATTGATATATTATTTTATTGTCAAGATCTCCAGTGACAACTGGTACATCAGTTGTTGGTATTACATTCAAGGATGGTGTTATGATTGCAACTGATACTTTGGCATCATATGGATCATTAGCTAGATACAGAAATGTTGATCGTATTATGAAAGTCAATGAAAATATTATCCTTGGAGCTGGTGGTGACTATGCTGATTTTCAGTATCTCAAAAATCTCATTGATCAAAAAATGTAAGTCTATTTGTATATTCATTCAAAAAAACAAACAAAGTTTATCAAATATTTATTGTTCTTTTATGTTTTTAGTCGTGAAGAATTTTGTTCAGATGATGGTTTTACTCTTAAGCCAAAGTCACTTCATTGCTGGATGACCAGAGTACTCTACAATCAGAGATCAAAGTTTGATCCATTGTGGAATAATTTTATCATTGGTGGAATTGAAAATGGAAAACCGTAAGTATTACAGTTGTTAAATTTATAAATAAAATTTGTTATTAATTTTCTTTTTTTATTTATTTGTTATGTAGTTTTTTGGGTGCTGTTGACAAATTAGGAACAGCATATATTGATCCAGTTATTGCAACTGGTTATGGAGCTTATATTGCAACTCCACTTCTTGCTAAAGCATATGATACTAATCCAGAAATGAGTGAGACTGAAGCTGCTGAACTTATTCATAAATGTATGGAAGTTTTATGGTTACGTGATGGACGTTCATCACCCAAGGTAAACAATAAATACATCTTTTTTGTTTTCAATTTTCAATTCAAAATCTAAAATAAAGTCTTATTTAATTATTTTTTTTTCAGTATCAAATTGCAATAATAAGCAAAGAAAAAGGTGTAGAAATTCGTGATAATTTGGAAGTCAAAGGACACTGGGATTTTGCCATCAATCCAGGTCCACCACAATAAAATAATAAACTTTTTTTTTTTTTCTAAATTAATATTACTTAAACACTGATTTATGATTTTAATAATAAAAATTTAATAATCAATCAGCAAGTTAGTATTTCATATCCATGATTTGTCACCAATATTGTATGTTCAACTTGTGCAGTTCTTGAATCATCTGTTGTAACTGCAGACCACCCATCATTTAATATTTTAATATCAGTACCACCTTGACTGAGTACTGGTTCAATTGTAAATACCATTCCAGCTTTCATAACTCCAGGCAAATCGTTTCCTTTTGA
>JAPYYR010000843.1:0-21875 GCA_030523065.1 Aphidius colemani
TCTTAATAAAATCGTCCAAATTTCCTTCAATTTCTGGCTTGTGCTAGTCGCTGTGTTAAAGGCAAAAAAGCGTCAAAAGAATAGTATACATCCTTTGTATATCAAAAAAAATTACTCTTTCTAATAATTAATAATATATTATATTAAAAATAAATATTCAGCATCAAATGAATATACATAAATTATTATTTTATTATTTTTAACAAATAATAAAATAACTTTGTTTCTTTTAAATTAAAAATTAAATTGTAAATTCTATTTTTAATTCCATATAGACAATACATTAAATGTTTTTATTATTAAATAAATAAATAAAATTAATTAATATTAAAGTAGTTAAATATTTGGGGTGAATTTATTGCATAAAATTTTGCAACAAAACATCAATCAAAAGCTTTATTTATTAATTAATTAATTTAATAATTAATAAAATGTAATTACATGTAGCGATAAATGATCACCATAATTACTCATTATTAACATAAAATAATTGCCTATATTCTACACCTAATAATTTTCTTTTTCTAATAAATATTGCTCTGTATTAACGAATTGATTATAATGACATTTAACTTTTTTTTAAAAAGCAATTGTAAACAAAAATTTCTTACTGACCGATAAATGGCTTCCAAAAAAAAAAAACACAAAAAAGAGCATAAAAATTCTGTTGGTTGGCTATTCTGACGCTGACATTTTTCTTTTCTGTCACGACTTCCAAGTCTCAATACACGTTTTTTTTTTTCTCGTTATAAAAAAAATTAAAAAACAATAATTAATTAAAATGGGCTTTGAAAATATCTGGTACAGCCATCCACGTAAATACGGTCAAGGATCAAGATCATGGTGAGTTTTGTTATTCAATTGAAAATAAATATTAATTTTTTTTTATTTCAATTACAAAATAACCCGGACACATAACCTCAACTCATGTAGCTTCATGTGGTTGATTTGTTAAATAACCTGGTGAATTTATTTTAATTTTGTGTTTATTTTTTACTTGTAGCCGTTCATGTGCCAACAAACACGGTATCATCCGTAAATACGGCTTGAACATCTGCCGTCAATGCTTCAGAGAATACGCCAACGACATCGGCTTCAAGAAGGTAAAATTAAATAATTATTTATTTGCTAAAATATACATACTAATTTTATTTTTTTATCTATTTTCAGCTTGACTAATTGATTCTTCAATATGATTTAATCCAAATTGTACAACCATTATGTTTTGATTAATTAAAAAAAAAAAAAATATAAAAAAATATTAAGTTCTTTGATTTTTTACATCCTTACATCTAATTAATTTTAATTGAAAAAAATAATTGAGTTGTTTGAAATAACAACAATTGAACTACAAAATAAATAAGTATAATTAATTATTTTTTTTAAATCTAATAGTAACATGAAAATAATTTAATTATTAACATTTTTTAGTGTAAAAAAGTCAATTATTTTTGTCTGACCTTTTTTATAAACTGTTGAACTTTTTTGTACAGATGAATTTTTTTTAAATGGATTTTTCTTTTTATGAGGTGATGGCTTTGCGAAATTTGTTTGTTTATTTTCTGGGCTTGTTGTTGTTAGTGTTGATGGTGATTTGTTAACAAATAAATTTAAACTTGAATAACGTTGGTTTGTTGGCTTGTTATCAATTCTGTCTTCAATTGATTCATTTTCAGCAATAACATTCCAAAGTGATCGTTCTTTTTTTTCAACAATCGGAGTAGTTAATTTATCATTTTGTATTTTATCTTGGCCAAAAACAGCATCAAATTCATGACTATAATTATCAATTAAATCCCGTACTTTTGAGTTTTCTTCTTCATCAAAATTTTTAATTTCAAGTACTTCACTGGTATTTTTATTTTTATCAATTGGCTTTTTTAAATTATTAAACTCTTGTAAAGTTTTCGTTTCAATTGGTACTTTACAGAGTTCAGGACTCTTTGGTTTTTGTAAAATATTAAAATATTTTGTTAAAGGTTTAATTTTACTTCTATTAAACAAGAAACGATAAAAATCCAAATGGTTTGTCGTTGATTCATCTTCATACTGTCTCAGTAAACAAAATAAATTACCTAAAAAAACAAAGTTATTAAAATATATCTTTAAACAGTACTAATAAGTAAAAAAATATTATACCAATTTCAATATTGCGATCAACAAGATGCCAGTACATTTCAGCCACACTATCACGTAAATTTTTATCGCCAAACGTAAAATAAACCATTGGTCTTTTAGCAACAGCAGCAGCCATCAACTGTATTAATACTTTCAACTGTGGATTACCACGAAATGCACCACATCCCCAATTACCAGTTGCAATTGCTGATAGATTATCATGATGCATTTCTGAACAACTGAATCCAACATAAGCCTGCCAAACAAAAAATTAATAAAAATCCTCTTCAACTTGTCATCAATTTTATCTGGAATCCATCATCATTTAACACTATTTAAACTATACTACAAACCTTGTTGAGTTCACGAATAATATTTCTACTTTTAAATTGTGCTTCAGCTTGTGTAAAAAATAATGCGTCAATAGCAAGAACAGATGTTCTACGTCTTCCACAATTATCACGTGGTGTTTCATCAACAAAATCACCAGCCCATTTGAATGTACTACTATAGCCTTTATATTTACTATACTGTTCAACACCAGTTATAATTAATGCTTCAGTATCATCAAGTGCCTCTGTTACCAGCATTGTCACCATTAATTCTGGACAAATAACAAATCTTATTTCTTCTTGTACGCATCCCCAGCCCAATACACCACCTCCCAAAAATCTTAAAAGTCAATAACGAATTAACATCAAAGTATAACTTAAATATAATATTCAATTCAAATAATAAAACAACAAACTTATTGGCAAAATCAACTTGAAGAAGACCAGCACCTTCAGCTTCAATTGTTCCTTTACTTGTAATATGAAGTTGATTTAATTGATCCGTTAATTTATCCCATCTTGGACAATTTTCTTTTGGTATATAACGACGTTGAATTGTTATTGTTCCTTCTGGAGCTAAATTACAATAATAACAATTAAATTACAATTAAATATCAACAAGCGATAATTTTATTATTAAAATTAAACGTACTTGAAGCTGTTACACGACGAAAATAGTGACAAATTGATTTTAATTTTTCAACAACAGATGATGATCTGTCTGGTCTTTCTTCAATGAAACATGAAAATAATCTAGAAAATTGAAATATATATTTTATTAATTTTAATTAATTAATTTATATTTTTGTTATTTATTAACCTGTTGAAATTAATTGATGGATAATTTGAATATTCTGATTGTGGATTTGTTGAATTTCTTCTTGGAAATGTACAAAAAAATGCATTTGCAATTAACGAAGCAACTTGTAACTGACTCAAACTAATTGATGCATTGTTATGACGTTTTAATAATGGTATTGGACCAGTTATAAGTCTTGGTAATTGTAATGCAAGTTGTATTATTTTTGGAAGTAAATGTTGAAAAAATATTTCAGTTTCACCTTCTTCCATTACATCAAAAAAAAAATTATGTAAAGCTCTAAAATCCCATCTCAGGGCATATTTATCATTGTAAGAAAATATTGCTGTTTCTAATTGTGAAACAGAAATAAAATTTTGTAATAATGCCTCTTGAATGAGCTCCCATCTCAGTCGAAATTCGCGTGGTTTATTTTCCTGTTGTTAAAAAATATCATTAACATAAGGAATAAATTGTTGTTCTAATTGAATTTGATGAGGACTTACATGTTCAATTGGATAAAGACTGTGTTTTGAATTTGGCATTCTGACATAATTTACAGACCATTTGTCTATTGGGTTTGTTGGAAATGGTTTTGGTGGTCCTCGATTATCAAGTGGTAACTAAAAATGTAATTATTAATTTTTTGTGTCATCAAATTTTGATGATGTGTTAATATTTACACGAAATAAAACAGCATGAGTGTTTGATGGTACAATTGGTGGCTGTTGTTGCAAACCAAAAGGTCCAAGGCCTTTGTGAATTTCATCCATACTAATGCCTTTCCATTCTGGTGTGTTGTCTGATAGTTCTGGCTCATTTTGATCCATATTAAATGCTGCAAATGATAATTTTAATAATTGTTTTAATTTATATTCTTAATTAACACTTGATTTATTACCTTCATCATAATTTGGTGATGGAATTGAATCCAATGTTTGATCAGGATCAGAAAATATATCCGGTGACTGGGGACCTTCATCAAGTGTCAACAATGATTCTGCCATATTCACTTCGTTGATTAATCAACAAAACTAATAACCAACAACTTATTATTAATTATTACATTTATAAATTGGATTTGCTCTTGTTATTATTTGCCAGTTTGTTGACAATTATTATCCAAAAATAATTATTGTTTATTTTTTATTAATATTATTACAGTGAAGCTTTTTTACATATTTATCTGTCAAACAAAACAACTTGTTATTCTTTTTTTATTAAAAATAAAAATGAGATGTTTATATAAATGATAAAAAAAAAACAACAACAACAACAACAAATTTCATTTGAAGCTTGTTGGCAGCACTGGCCAATAGATCAACACACATGCAAACATATATAGTTGATGCTAACACATTTTCATAAGCCTTTTAACTTTAATTTTATAATTTAATTAACAATTATTATCAACTTAAAAAAAATTAAATATAACCTGTTAAGCTTAATTTTTAATTATTAAATTAAATTGTTTATTAATAATTTCAATTGAATAAATTACATATGACTAAGTTACAATTACAATAAGGCTTTTTTTTTTTTTTCTATAAAAAAACATAAAAAATATAATCAAGTTAATTAATCAATTAATTATTTTTTTTATTGTATAAAAAAAATTGAATGTGTATTATTTAATAAAAGAAAAAGGTTAATCTTTTACATTGCTATTACTAATTTATTTATAATAAAAAAATGTTGATTGTATTTTTTAAGTTGATTTATCTTTATTTTCAACGATCCAGTAATGTTTTTTAACAGCAGGAAGAGGAATTCTCTCATGGCTGTGTTTTTTGATAAGCTAAAAATATGAAAAATTAATAAATTTAATATTCAAACATTATGTTGATGTGTTATTATATGTTTACCTTTGATATGAGATCTTTAGCGCCAGATGTTATTTGAATTGGCCATTTTATTTGAACACTTTTAATTTTGGAATATGTTTCTTGTTGCGAATCACTCAAAAATGGTGGACGTCCAACGAGGAATTCATAGCATAAAATTCCCAGACACCAATGATCAATAAATATATTATAAGTTTGACCTTGAACTATTTCTGGTGGCAGGTAATCAAGTGTTCCACATAAGGTGTTACGTCTACGAAAAATTAACATGAACAATCATCATAACAACTTGATAAATAAATGTCAACAATATTGATTTAACTTACTTTGATGATGGTGCATGAACAGACCAACCAAAATCAGCAAGCTTGATATTACCTTCAGCATCAATCAACAAATTTTCTGGTTTGATATCTCGATGAATGACATTATTTTTGTGACAAAAAATAAGGGCATCAGCAACTTGATAAGTGTACTTTGCTGACCTAAATAACAACGTTAATAAAGTTAGAAAAAAAATAAATAGAAACACAAATATAAATAGGTACTGAAGTACTAACAAATGCTCGTTGAATCTTTCATTGGGTTGTCGTTTCATTTCTTTATACAATTCACCTTTTGCAGCAAATTCAAGGACTAGAAATATTTTTTTTTCATCATGAAAATATGTTAATAGCTGAAGAATATTTGGATGTCTTAAATGTGATTGAATTTCAATTTCACGAAGTGCTTGTTTTTCAACACGTCCATTTACTAATTCTGATTTGTATAGAGTCTTCAATGCCACCATGTAATGAGTTGTTTTTTCACGAGCTAAATAAACACGTCCAAATTTACCACGACCAAGTGGTGCACCAATTTCAAAGTCATCAAGACTCCATGTATAACTGAAAAATAATCATTAATTGCTTTGTTGATGAATCATATTTATTTATTTTTCATTTATTTATTTACCTGCCACCAGAACCTTCAATGTGTTCCTCCATGGCATTCATTATTTTGACAACACCAGGACGATGCTGATCTGATACATTTTTTGGTATTTCAAATCTTCCAAGAGCTGTTGTCATTTTAATTGTATTTATAAAAAAATCTTATACAACGAGTTATTTTATTATCTTTATAAAGCTTTTAACAATTGTTATTGTTTATAAATTTGAGCAAAAAAATTATGCTTTTGGACTCCAATAATTGTCAGGCTTGTCGTCGATTAACTAAAACAATTTAAGTCAAATTAACAATAATATTCTTTTAATTAAATATCAAAATGAATTGATGTATATTGTTGAAAAAATTAATGTAACAACAACAAACACTTTAACGGACAAATGTATTTCAAATATATTCAACAGATAAAAAAAAAAAATAACAATGAGTCCAATATTCCATCAAAAACTTTGATTTTTTAAATAAATAAGTTATAAAGAGACTTTAAGATCAATTATTAAATACCTAATTAACACAATAATATTATCTATTGTTTATTTGACATAGTTAATATTTTATTTTTTAAATAATTCAGAGAACTGTCATGGCAGCCTTTTTTTTTATTGAGTTTTTTTATTTTTTTTTTTTAAGGAACGCCATGTTAAATATGGTCGACTTAAAAGTGCACTGTTTGTCAGACAGATGGTACACTTAGTAGCAAAATAATTTGAAATTTAAATAGTAAAAAATGTTTGCCCGGGTCATTTAATAGTCCTACAAACGTCGGCCACAACTTTCTCGATATCCTAATTATTTAATTGTTTTATAAGGTTTTTTTTTTACGATGAAATAAACAAAATAATGACCTATGAACCTTAGCATAATCTCTGCTGACTAGTTTATTATAAAATAAAGTGTAGTAGGACACAAAAAAAAACAAAAAATATTGGCATGAAAAGATTATTTAATTTTACAATTTTCTATTAATTAATAAATTAATTAATAATGTTATGATGATTAGATACACACACACATACATATTAAAATACGTACGTTAATTGATTAAATTATAATTTAAATGATTTACAATAATTATAAATAAATTCTTAAATAAAATGTACAACTTATAATGAATAAATTATGTTTTCTTTGGGGTTATCATTACGTTTCCATACTTTTCAGCCGGTGGATTTGCACATCCACGATATTCATCAATTAGTTCATCATTAACAAAAAGTGTCATCATTGTTTGTCGATGTTTCACATGATTAACTGTGAAGTTCTTTATGTCTTTTGTTACACTAGTTCCAATAAGATTTATATGCTCAATATCATAATTTCTACGAAGAAAATTTTTAACACAAGCGTCATTGACTTTATCACATCCTTGACAATCCAGTTTTGTAAGGTTACCAAACATACAACTAAAATCTTTATCAAAATGAGACAATCCAATAACTGATAAGTCTTCTAAACAGCTAATTAATGAAACTTGTTGAAGAGCACATTTTGATAATTGACTAGAATTTATATAATTCAATTTTAGGCATTTTATTTTTGGACAATAAAGTGCCATTGAAATGAACATATAATCTTTTAAATTTATTGTGCGACTCAAGTTGAGATACTGCAAGTTCATGAGACTTGAAATTAATGTCTGATTGTCTGGTAAATAACAGCCTTCGAGACTCAAATGAGTCAATTGAAAACATTGAGTAATACTTTTAAATACTTTTTTATCAATTACACAATTTTCAATTGTCAAATGGGTCAAACGCTCACTCATAGCATTTATAATCTGAAAAAGAAAAATTAATAATTATTAATAAAAATAATAAATCACCAAAAATCATGATTTTAAAAATATTATATAAATACTTACAGCAGAAAATTTGTCAGTCAAAATTAGTCCAAATTCACTTGGAATCAGTGTTAATTGTTTGACTATACATGAAAGATTTTTTAGTAATCTAAAACTCGTAGCATCACGTGGATAATTAGAGATTTCGATTTCTTTTAGTTTAAACATTTCTTGAAAAATTTTGCAGCAATTTTTTCTATCATAATTTTTTAAGTTAAGTTTAATTGTTCTTAAATTTTCACAGTTTTTACGGACTAGTGGAAGAATTCTAGAATCAACAGACGACTCTAGTGTTAAATGTTGTATTCTACTTCCAAATAATAATAGAGTTTTTTCAATCATAATTTGTTGAATTGAACAGAGGTCCATTTGTTTTTTAGTGTGACGATTATTTTGAAAGCATTTTATATATTTCATGATTCCCTTTTTCTCTGTTAAATTTATTTCGCTGCATTCTGTAAATAAATATAAATAAAAAAATTAATAATCAAATTTGATGGAAATTTTTAATTCAATTAAATTTGGTGAAGAATAAAAAAATACCTTTTGTTAGTTTATCGACATCTTCTTGATTCAAAGACGACAGAAGGTCATTGAACCACTTGTACTCAAACATTTTTGAGTAACATTCTTTTGGTCTTGCGTCTTTTTTTTTATAATAACGTTCGCCTATTTTTTCAATTTCAGACAAGTTGATAAACATTAGACCCATTTTGAATTAATAATTTATTAACTGAATAATATTATACACAAAAAAAATAATTATTAAAATCAGTAAAAATTATACAGAATATATCACAGCAATACTGTTGTAAGAGAGCAAGTTTACTCGGCAAAAGCTCAGGAGCAAGTGAGTCTATCCAACCAGCCCAGCCAGTCCAACACATCCAACACGTCCAACACTGTCCATCCTGTTGTTTTGAGAAAAAAAAAAAAAATAACTAAATCTTTTCCCACCTGGTTAACCATGGAAATTTGTTTTTCTTCCATTGCAAATTGAATAATGTCACGTAAACATTTAACTTCTATACAAAATACCAATGATACAAGGAAACGCGTCTTAACATCAGAGGGGGTTACATAGATAAAACTACCCCCCAAGGATCTGCCGCTCAATACGTTAGAAAAAAACAAGATGTCAAAGGAATATTATTTTACATCGGTACTTTATGATGTCTATGTTTAAATATACTTTCTCTTTTTGCAATGGTCTATAATCTGTAAACTCCGAATATCCAAAGAAAATTTATTTTTCATGAAAAAAAAAAAAAAATCAAATGGAAAAAATAATAAATTGCCTAATTTTTTCAGCATAATTTCTATCATAAAATACATTTTTTAGTTCGTCTTTCGATATAATTTAATTTATAAAAAAAATATATTCAATTTATTCGAAATTTCGAATGTAGAAATTTTATTCATGCGCAGTTTCGACATAGAAAAAATAAGAGTTTTTGTAACACCGTCGGCTTAGTAACCAGTGGTGATAGATCTACCCTCTGGACAACAACAAATCAATCACCATGTAAAAGAGAGGGAAAGAGGGAGAGGTCACTGCCACTAAGTACATCATACAGTCATCAACCTACAGAAAACAATAAACATTATAAATTGTAAAATTAATATTAAAAAATATGACTGAACATCGTGGTTCATCATTTGTTCATTCTTGTGTTAAAGTACCATTGGATCCATTTAGTCGTCAACCAACACCATCATATGAAAGACCAAGAATTCAAAAACTTGATAAATCCAGTAATCGTAAAATTAATTTTACCTCACAAATTCATTCATCAAGACAACATCAACAAGACTCAAATTGTATTGAAACAACAAGTTCAGACGACAGCAATGTAGATACGTTTATTGATTTTCTAGAAAGTATACCAGACTATGGACAAGTTAATCATTTATCAAATGAACAATTTAAAAAAAAATTAGATTACTTGAAGAGAAAACAACGTTTATTATTAAAAAATTTAAAAAATTGTTTTGACAATGACAATGATGATGTTGGTGATGATGATGATGATGATGAAAAAGCTAATGCTGTTGATAACAAATCAACAATATTATTACCAACAATATCAACACCAAGTATATCAAAAAAATATGACAACGAAAATAGTGACTTAAAACTTTTTGGTAAAAAATGTTATCTTGAAGATTCAAGAGCAGAAAGTCCATGGTTATGCTCATCAAATACATTTGCTGGTCTTGCAGAAGATCAAGATCTTTTAACTTACAGGTAAATTTAAAAAATAATAATTAATTTAAAATAAATATTTTATTTTTTATGATTAAAAAGATCCAAAGACAAGGCAAGTAAAACAGCTCGTAACAAAGAAATATATTCTGCTGGTAAAAGTTGGAGTAATTGGAGTGAATCAAAGAGTAACAGTGACAACAGTGATACAGATAACACAGTTGAGACAAGAAGTTTACCATCAAGAAGTCCAAAAAGATGGCATCCAACTGTTCCAAAACCATTTACATTTGCATTGAGGTAATTAAATATTTTTTATATATAATTTTAAATGTTAATAATAATTTTATTTGTAGAGATGAAGCTGAAAAATATATGACTCAAACTGAAACAGAGACTGAAGAAAAATTAAAAGATAAATGTAATTTAAAAAAAAAAAAACGAGTCAGACCAATACCATTGACATCAAGAATACCCCTGTATGATAAGTTGATAGCAGCTAAAGAAGAAAGATCTAGAATAATACGTGAAGAGTCTGCTTGGAGTTTGATGTCACAAGTCAAGCCATTTAGACTTGAATGTGATCGTCGAGCTGTTAAAATAATGAGTCGTTCAAGTCCTGAATTGCCAACAAAAAAAATATCAAACAGTAGATTTAGCTCAAGATTTAAAGCTAAACCAGTACCAAAAAATTTATTTGGCACTGAGATATATGATCGTATGCTTGAGGACGAATACTTTAGACAGTTGAAAAAAAAAATAAGAGCAGCTGAGCTTATGAAGTCATCATCATTACCACCATCAATGGCTCGACGAGAAAGAATAAAATCAGCAACTTCAACTGGTCCACGATCACGTAATTGTACAAATGATGAACTTCAAAGAAATCCTGATGATGAATCTTCAAGTAGATTGTGTAGTTTAACACCAGCCATATCTGAAAGATCAAGATCTGCTATGACGGATTTATCAACAAGAGGAAATAATTTAGCTGCTATTTTAAGATGTCAAGCAACAAGGTAAATATTAGTTTAATTTTATCTTTTAATATTACATTTATTATTATTATTTATTTAGAGATAAATTTGAACGTGAAATTAGAGAAAGAATGGAAGACAAGGCCAAGGAATATGCAATGAGAATGAGAAAAACTTTGATAAGTCGTAAACCAGCCTGGAAAGAAATGAGAACAGCTGCAAAGTATTTAAATTAAATTATAAAAAAATTATAAAATAATTTATAAAATTATTATATTAATAATTTCTATTATTTTATAAAAATTGAGGAATGAACATTCAAGAGAACTTGATTATCGAGTATCATTACGTAGAGATGAAGCAAGAGAACAAGCTGAACGTCATCGTCTAGAAATGGAAATGATGCTGACTCGAGTTACACAAATTCCAACTCTATTTGAACGTCATTCTCAGGTAAATAATAAATAATAATAATTAAAATTACATTCAATATAAAATATACTAATTTTTTAATGATAAAATTAAACAGGGTTACCAAACAATGCGTCAATTACAATCACGAGTATTAAAATTAGAACGTAAAAAAAAAAAACGTATAAAAAGAATTGATAATTCAAGTCGAAATTTAGAATCTGATGATTGTCATTTTGATTTGTTGAATTTACCTGATGAACAAGTAGCTCGAGTATCATCAAAATCATCTGGTTCAGTTATAAATAAATTTCCATCATCATCATTATCATCATCAACAACATCATCATCATCATCAGCATCACCACAAACACTTGAAAGAAATAAAATTAAAAATCAACGTGGAGGATTGAGAGTATCAATCAATGAAAAAGCTGAGTTAATTCAAGATGACGAAGAAAATTATGATGATACATGTCCAAGTGATGAAAAAAGTTCAACAATATTTAATAACACCACTGATAAAAATAATTATGTCTATGATAATAAATAAATTTTAAAAAGTATTAAATTTTATTAACTTGCACAATTTGTATTTTGTATATGCACGCAATACAATTGACATTAAAAATATGTTGTTAAATACAGTCTATTCTCTAATTGTGTTTAATATAAAATCAGTGTATTCAGATACTTTTGTGTAGACACCAGGTAGACCAGCACCACAATTACGTGTACCAAAACTGACAATTCCATGTAGAACAAAACGTGGATTATTTTGATATAATGATGGTGATTGTAATGGACCACCACTGTCACCATTACAAGAATCAATACCACTTTCTCCACCAGCACATAGCTGTTTATGCCATATTTGTGTTTTATTTTGATACATTATTGCACACCGTTCGTTATTAACAAGTGGAATATTTATTTTTAATAAATCAAGACTACCAGTGTGGTATTCTGTTCTACCCCATCCAGTAACTGTTAATTTTTTCTGACTAATACGTGATGCTGTACCAATTGGTAGACATATTGGTCTGACATTTAATGGACGAAAATCAATCTCACCAGCAACACGAATAATACCAATGTCATTTTGTAATTTTGTTTTGACATAGCCTGGATGATGTACAATATTTTCAATACTAAAATCTTGATATTTTTCAGCACATACATCTTCCAGACCATCAGCATCATGATCACAATCACGTTCTGTTCTGAGATCATGTTCACCAACTCTAACACCAATTAATTCAGCATCTAAAATTAATTTAATTATTAAATTATGATGTAATAATTTTTATTTATTATAATCATTGTAATTACTTGAAGGTAGTTGAGTTACACAATGAGCAGCAGTTATAATATATTTTTTATTAATTATTGTTCCACCACAACGAAAATCAGTTTTACTTCCAATACGATAAGCTAACAGTGCCATCCAAGGATAATCAAATACACCAGTTTTATTTCCACCAACAATCTTTGGTTGATTTATATGACCACATAATTGATGATCAAGAAGACGAAGATTTTTGTGTCCTGTTACATCTGGTGGTGATGATGATGATGATGATGATGATGTATCAAGTGGCAATGCTGGGTAGTAATTTAATGTTGTTGGCTCTTCTGTCGTTGTTGTTGATGTTTGCCAAGTCTATTGATTTATATATCAAAATAAATTAGCATACATTGATGATTGTTAAGTAAATATAATTATATTGATTTTACCTTTTTGATTGGACAGCAAACTTTTGGTGTTGCACCATCAAATCCACACTGTGATTGACGCAAAAGTTCTAGTTCACTTTCAATACGTGGACCTGGTTTTGTCAGTACTTCCATTAAAGCTGGACAACTTCGCAAGTTTATACATTCACCTGGTTGATTACATGGTGTCTTACAAGTTTCTTCTGAAGAATAAAAAATTTATTTGATGATTTAATCATTGTTAACTTGAAAAAAATTTATCTACGATATTTTTAGTTTTAAAATTATTCTTAACTTATTATACTGTTTTTAAGGTATTTATTTGATTGTAAATTATTTATTTTAAAAAATAATACTTACGTGCATTGATAACACTTGTAAAAATAATTCCAATAATTATTATTAAATTCATTTTTAATTCAAACACAGTGGAGCTATTATTTTCAATTTTATTATTTTGTGCTTTATTAATTTATCAACATGTTAATTATTTATTTATGATAAACAATTGTATTTTTTTCATTTAATATTTTAAATATTTAAACATACAGTATAGTTGTTTGCAAAAATAATTTTATATGATGCGTTGCAAGTTGCAACATATCAAGTTTTAGATACCGGTTCTCATGAGATTAAAAAATAATATTTTTTTTTACTGCCATCTGCAACTTGTCCTTGATAAATCATGTATCTTATTAAAAATTATATTTATATTATTGTCTCATGATTATTATTTTTTTACAATTAAATATTAAATCCGGAAATGTACATTTTTTAAAAAAATATAATAATGCTGTGTTTTCTCTTTATCATGATCTTGTAAATATGTAATTGTAAAATTGTTTGTTTTATAAAAATTCCATTTAAAAATATTTATCAAATAAATAAGGTCAAATGTCGAATAACACTGATGATTTATCAACTTTTTTTTTATCAAAATAAAATTTATATTTTTTTTTTCGATTACTCGTTTTACATTTATCAATAAATACGGAAAACTGTGCCAATGATAAATAAACTATCGCAATTTTTCATTTAAAAATTACAAAATAGACTGATAAGAACAAGATGATGAAAAACCTTGACCTCTCTAACTGTTGGCCAACAGAAAATCGAAAAATAAGCAGATAATGTCTTCAATATTTTTTCTTGATCATAAAAATTCTTATTTTGAATGAAAATCTTGTAAATACTGTACAACAGGGTGCAATAGCAATACGCAAATTGAATTATGTTTATTGGAATTATTTTTAAAATTCATTTTTTTTTATTTAAATATAAACATTTAGATATGATTTTTTGAATAAACTATTGTTGCAATCATAATAATACATGTGATGTGAAATTTATGGTCTCATATTTCTGCGTATCCATTCGGTAAAATCCCAGACTTTAGTATATACACCTGCAAACAAAAAGAAATAGATAATAAATAATAAATTAAATTGTTAAAGATAAAGAAAATAATTACCACTAAATTCTGGCATTCCACACGGATGTGGTCCAAATGAAACAATTCCAACAGCCGTCCACCTGGCAATATTATTAGCTGTTCTTTCAACAGACATAAGTGGACCACCAGAATCACCACGACATGTGTCTTTACCCTTTTCACTACCAGCACAAATTTGACTACTACGTAAATTAATACCATGTGCACCATAAACTCTTTCACATTTATCACGTGAACTTAATGGTAATGATACTTTCAATTTAATATTTGATTCACTACGATTTTCAGTTTTACCCCAACCAGCAACCCACAATGTCGATGCAATATTATTACTTGTTGGCAAACAAACTGGTTTAATATAATCAGTAAATTTAACATCTTGTGATAATCTTAACAATGCAATATCATTCAGTTGATGTTTATTTGTCGGTGAATAATTTTCATGTACAATTGTTTTTTCAATATCAACATTAACAACTGATGGTGCACATACAACTGAATTATAACCATCTGGTATACAATCTGGATCTGTATTTGTATCATATTCACCAAGTCTAACTGATTTTAAGCTCCAACTTTTTGGTAAATCTTTACCAACAATACAATGTGCTGCTGTCATTACATAACGACGACTTATTAATGCTCCACCACAGCTCAATGTTTTTCCGCTGGCTAATAAAATAAAATAACAAATTAATTGATTCATCAAGTCCAAATAATAAATATATATAATTACGTTTTGTATATTCCAACAAGGCCATCCATGGAAATTCATCAAGTTGAGTTTTTTCACCTCCAACAATCCTCAATGATAAATCACGTCCACATTCAGTTGGTAGTAAATTTTCACCAGCAGCAATTGTATTACCATTATTTGTTTCTTGTATTATTTGACCATAATTATCAGCTCCATTAAAAAAACCATTGCCATTATTTTTTACAGGATCATTATTGTTAAATCCATTGTTGTTGTTGTTGTTGTTGTTGTCATTAAATATTCCACTATCAGAATCATAATTACTATTGAATCCATTATCAATTGGTCTTTGTTGATTGTTGAATCCATTGCCATTATTAAAACCATTTCCATTGTTAAATCCATTATCAAATGGTCTTTGTTGATTGTTAAATCCATTATCGAATGGTCTTTGCTGATTGTTTAATCCATTATTATAATTAAATCCATTATTGAATCCATTATTATTTGGAACTTGTTGATTATTAAAACCACCATTATCAGGTACATTAAAACCATTATTATTAACACCAGATGGTTGTCTATTATTTGGTAAATTATTGTTGTTATTAACACAACAAACAAGTGGATTATCACCATCAAAACCACATTTTGATGAACGTACAAATTGCATTGCTCTTTCAGATCCAGATTGAGTTAATAATATGTTAACTAATGGTGAACATTGACGAATTGGTATACAAATACCATTGATACCTTCGGGATTTATACATGAATCTGACCAACTTTCTGTTGAAATTACCAATAAAAATAAAAATTGGATTCTTTGCAAAGTTGATTGATTGTTAATGATATTTTTGATACTTACGTGATGATATATTTTTAAATAAAAATGCCAACAGTACAATTAACAGCTGGCAATTTGTTAAAATCATTTTAAATGATTATTTTTTAAATTTTGGGATGAGTAGGTGATAGTCAAGAGCAAACGTAAGACTGCTGGGAATTATGGTTAATCATTTAGTGGTAATAAGTGAGGAAGACGAGTGTTAATATCATCAGGGTCAACTGGTGATCTCCCCACCATCATCATTCTCATCATCACTATCACTTTTCAATTTTTTTATTTGCATTTGTCAATCTGGAAATAACACATTATTCATGCAATTTAAACAAATTATTGTAATTTATTAATTGTAAAAATAATTAGTGGAATTATTATTTTTTTAAAAAAAGAAAACAAAATATAAATTAAAATTTATAATAATAAATAGTATTTTATATTTATTATAATAAACAATTATAATTTTTTTTATTTTTCGTAAATTATAATAAATAATTTATAAAATATATTTTTTTATTTTTTTGTATTTTTAAAATAACAAATAAAAATATGAAAAAAAATTATGATATTATGATTTTTTTTTACACAGCGCACTTTTGAAATTAATTAAATATTTGATTGCAATAATTATTTACAGGACATTTAAAAGAGGCCACAAGTGGCCAAAACAACTGTCTACATAAGATAAATTTAAATTTTTTAAAACTGTCGAGATTTTTTTTCCTCAATTTGATTTTTTAAAAATAAAAATTATATTTCGTAAAGAAACAGCATTTGATAAAATAAAAGCAAAATGTGTTCCAATGAGAACCTGAAGATGTCATACAAGTATCCAACTCCTGGTAAAAATAAAAAATTTATAAATTTAAAATAACCACTGACTAATAATTTTCGTTGTTAAAATAATAAAATTTTCTCATAAATAAATAATAATAATAATTAAAATAACATAATGAAAGTAGGTCAATGATCTGGTCACCAACCAAAGTGACAAGTTTTATGAATGAATCATTATTTAAATGAAATAAAATTTCAAGAGAAATATAAAATGTTATGCAATATAAAAAAAAAAAAATGGAATTTGAAAAGTTCATTCGAGCGAAGGATCTAGCACTCTTAATCTCCTCTTAAAAATTACAAAGAGTGCTGCAAACTCATCTCGCTCCAAAAGTAACAATACACAATGATCCCAAATAAAAAAATGCAATACAAAACAGACAATACACACTTGTTGCCAGGAATAATCCACTTTCTGCTTCGACCAGGATCCAACTGGCTTTCATATGAAAATAAATAAATAAATAATTTTTTCTTTCCCAAAGCTCATCATTGGTGATTCATCATCAGCATCTAGAGATCCTTCATCATATTTTACTTGATCTTCTTGTATATTATTTTCCAATGATTCCCCTGAAGAACTTGCCCTCAAGTGCTTCATCAGGTTGCACATATATGCACACAACAAAACACAAAGTGAAAGGGGAGAAGTACCTGATTTAAAAATAAAGAAAAAACACCATTAAAAACAGAAAAGGATAGATTTGAAAAAAGAGTTAAATGCCAGAGTGGGATAACAAGTATAAATCTAAAACTGGTGGTTCTCTTCGTGTGTGTATGTTGCAGTAAAACAAAAAAAATATATGATCATCTTTTTTGCAAAAAAAATAAAAAAGGACTAAGCTGTTGTTGTTGCTGTTGTTGTTGTTGTTTTTGTTGTTTTATAATATACAGAAAGGAGGGAAACACATTGCAAAAAAGGAGATGATAAAAAAGATGCAAAAATAATAAAAAAAATTAACCGAAAGGTAGACGAAGAAATAAAATGGATGGTTTGAAAAATAAAAATAAAAAAAAGTTTTCTCCTGGCTTGGTTTTGTTGCTACAGAGAGAGGTATTGGACTAAACTCAGGTATATACACCTTAGCAATTTATTCAAGATTTTTTTATATACATTATGTCTTTCTTTTTAATGTTGTTTTCTTACTCAAACACACGATAGTCATACCAGAAGAGATATATCCCTCTCACCATAGATCGTCCAGCAAGACGATGACGGTGGTTGTGTGTGGCAGGAAAAATTAAGTCCCGCTTTTAGTCGTCGACATTCATCGGCATTGCACCTTCTTTCACTGCTCTCGCACAATATATTTTTATTAATTAATTATATTTTTGTTGTATTTAAATTATATCCATCGAAAAATAACAAAAAATTCAATTCAAAAAACTTGTTTTTCCTTTAGATAATATCATTTTTATGTTAATAGTTACCAGTGTTTCGATAAAGACATTGGTGAATATGAAAAAAAAAGTTTCGAAATATTTAAAACGGTGATTGTATGAATTTTGCAGTTGTGAGATAAATTTAATTTGAATTTTGTGTGTGTTGAACTCGTTTTTATAGATCATTTATGAAATTATTCAAATAAATTTGGCTGATGTCTTAGCTGATTTAGCTGTAGTCTTTTATTTTTATATGTGCGAATATTAGTTTATTAATTTTACGGAGAATTGTGACAAGTGGTGTATTTGTTTAAATTTTTTTTTGATATTAAATAATGCGGTAGGATGCTAAGCCAGGAAATACGAATCACGTACCTTGCCCTGGTGGCATTTAGCCTCCTAGGCGGGGATGTATACGCTTCGGCATTTACCCAGGTAACAAGTCCTCATCGACCAACACCAACAGCCGACAAATCTGGTAAGACATAGCAAATAATAAATATAATAAATATTATAAATTCCTCAAGAAATCATACATTCACTTTATATTATTTTTCCATTTTTTTATTTTATAGTTGAACAAGTTTTTTTCTATTTATCAATTTATATGATAATTGAAAATACAGTTTTAATTTAATTTATTTTTTTTTATTGATTTATCATTTTATTTTATGTTTATTTGATAATAAAAGCCAAAGACTTTTAGAATTTTTTCTATTCAAAATATTCTTGAATTATATGTGGATTTTTCTCCGTTAATTCTTGGTAATTCACCTGAATTTTATTTACATAAGACTACCGTTAACTTTTCGAATTTTTTCTCTATGATTTTTTGGATATTTTCCATAATTTATTGGTCAATTTTCACATTGATATTATTTCCTTTTTAAAAGATGATTTTTCAATGATTTCATAGGCATAAGTATACCGGTGTGGAAAGTTTGTAAATATAACGACGTCAACGTATGATGATGGTTTAAATTTCACAGGGGAAATCGAATCTCACTTTGTCAACTGTTAACATTTAAAAGAGTAAATAATGTCTTGCAATATATTATTGATCTTTGAACAACAATTAAACCCTCCATTTCATCGAATTTTGCATTGATTTTTATAAATTTTATATCATAAAAAATAAAATGTGAATATAATAGTGGACATTATACCACATGGAATTTCATCTAAACAAGATTTTTAATAGTTTTTTTTTGTGACTTATAGAAAGCACTTCCTTCTCGATGACACAAAATTACCGGTTTATTTTTTAAATGATTATTATTTCACAGCTTCATACAGCTAAAAAGAAATGAAAATAAATTTTTAAAAAACACCGGTCGAAAAAAAAGGGATATTGATGGAAAAATAAATCTGCAAATAGAATAAGAAAAGATTTAATCGAAAAACGAGACTTCCGGGACGAGTACATGTATGTTGCTGGTTTTTTTTTTTATTAAATATTTTTTTTTTTACGCAACGATCGATTTCCATTGAATGGGTTAAACCATTTTGCGCAACAATATTATAAACGCAATCGCGTGTTTCACATTTGTAGGTGTGATGTTTTTCAAATTTGATTTTATATAAATATTTAACCCACGCCGGTTGATGACGCACATTTATAAAATCCCATCGTCAGGAATTTATATAACACAATTTGTTATTATTTTTTTCTACTTTTTACAATGTAAAATGAAAAAAGGTCAACTGCCTTTATATTAAAACACTCGTAATATGGATACGTATACTTTTCCTGTATTTGATCACAGCTGAATAATAATTGTGATTCAGTCAAGCGAATATTATTTTTTTTTCTTTTAAATAACTAAAAATTTTAGCACCGTGAAATTTTATAAGGAAAGTATACTTTATCATCGATAATCAGCGAAACTAATTTTTTGAATATTTTTAATTTATTTTATTAGAATTTTAATGTTCCGGAGTTTTTTTTTTTCTACTTTGATTATTTAAAGATAACAAGTGTTTAATTTATTTGAGTATTGTTTAAATTAATGTAAAAATTTAATTTTAATTTATTTTATGGAGCAGAGTATTACGTAGATAATTATTTATAAAAAAATTACAGCTTTTATATGCGTTAATATTTCTAATAATTCAAGTATTTTTTAGTGTAAATAAATATTTGAAAAGTTCAATTGAATTTGTTCGAGAAATATTGTTTATTTAACAAGAATTTATTGCATTAAAAAAAAACATTTAATTTATAATATTACAAGCTAATGCACTATTATTTACACGACAATTATTATTGATAAATCAGCTAAATAATATCCATATTTTTTGGATCAAACTATTTTAAAGAATTTTATTTCTAAATAAATATAAAACTACCATGGCTATATAGACAATATAATTTGTTTTTTTTTTTTTTTTACTTTTTTTATTACTAATGGAATTCCAGACTTGCATGGTTTCTTTTTTGTTAATTTTTTATAAAATATTATGATGATTATTTGCATCGTCCCTGATGGACCAAGGTCTACTGTGAAAAAAAATAAAAAATATATATCTGTCTGATGGATTTGTCTGATGGGTGAGAATGACTCAGAAAAATACGAAAGTATTTTTTATCTTTTTCATTATCACTCAATTTAATATATCCTCATCTTTTTTCATCTCATTTTATTTTTTAAAAACCATCACACTCACGAAATAACCAATTTTCGATGGCCTCTTCAATCTGCAGTTTATTCATGCACGCAGACTTGTTTTTGTGTGTTTCTCTTCTCATCATCATCAGCTTCATCATCATCATCATTTTGCATTCCTTTTCTTTTTTTTTTTTCACTTGATTCTCATCTCGTGATCTCTTTTAAATTTTTATAAAATAACGGAAAAATAAAATAAATATATAATAATGAAAAAAATAAATAAATCATAATGAAAAAGAAAAATATTTTTTAAAAATTATATAAAGAAAGTTTTTTCGTTTAAATATTGTGTATTATTTTTTATTTTTAAAATTATTTTTCGTGTCGTTCAAGAGAGGATATAACAAACAAATAATTTATATTTAACCCGTGGGAATTTCATTTGGGAATTATATTCTTGACTTACTTTTATTTCATAGTCATAACACACATGTGATTTTAGCTATAACCCTTTTTTTATTTAACTTGTAATTAATTTAATTTAAACGTAATGCACAGTGTTATTCATTCAAAAATTGTTTAACAAACGTACAATTATATTAATTTCATCAATTAATTAATGAAACAATAAAAATACTGTTATTTTAATATTACAATCGAAATATTTTTTCTATAAATAAAAAAAGTTTATCAAAGTGATAATTAAAAATAACAACAATTTATTATTATAAAATTATATATTTGTTTAAAAAAAAAAAACAAGAAATCTGGTTGACGGAAATGTACAATGCTCGTTAGTGTCTCATGAAATCAGACCTAATGAGAATAATAATTGTATTGTTGTTATTAATATATAATAAA
>JAPYYR010000844.1:0-21656 GCA_030523065.1 Aphidius colemani
ATTTTTTTTTTTTTTTTTTTTTTTTTTTTTTTTTTTTTTTTTTTTTTTTTTTTTATTTTAATAAAAATAATTATTATTAATTTTTACACACAGAAAATAGTATTTTTTATTTTTTATTAAACTTGTTGGGTAATTTCTCGTCGACGAAGACGATATTCTGTTGGTGTCAACATGCCCCTAAATTCATATAGAAAAAAAAAAATAAAATCAATTAAATAAATTGAATGAAAAATATTAAATAAATAAAATTACCTCAATACAGTATCAAAGCTAACACAAACACCCTTGTCACACATTTTTTTGTAAAGGTGCCAGCATTCTTTTTCCTTGGTTGTTCTCAAATGTGGTTCAACACCAGCATCAACAGTTTGTTGATCAACAAAATCTTGATCAAGACTACTTGCCTTGACTAACTGATAAAATCATAACATGACATCTTGATCATTTGAGCCACTATCAAAAATAAAATATCAATTGATTGAATTACCTTTGATATTGAGGCTGTAAGTGTTACTGAATTTCCAGACCTAATTGTTGTCTCATTCAAAGCACCAGATGATACTGATCTTCCAGATCCAAAGTCTTTCATATCCATTTGGATAATATTTGCTTGATGTTCCTCACTGCAATTATTATAAACATAAAAATTAACATCAAACCTACTGATGAGTCTTGTCGATCTTGGAGCATATTTTTGCTTCTTCCAGGTCATAAGACTCATTAACAGTAACCAGGTTGACGATCCAATGATCCAACTTTGTAAATAAATAATGTTTATAAAACATGCAAATAGAATAAATATAAAATGATAAAATTGCACTTTTGTCCACGAGGAATATATGCATGGACTTGATTTTGAAAATGTTACAAATAGTTCGTGGTACCACTAGATGGTACCGTGATGCCTCTTTATCTTGCCCTTAGCATATTTGTATTACTAGCCATATTGGTTGGCCTCCTTTATTTTATTTTTTCCTCCTTTGTAAAAAGGCCACCACCCTCTTTGATTTACCAATTCACATTTGTTCTACTCTTTCGTCTACTCTTTCTTCAATGTAATAAATCTTGAAGAAATCGAAATTACCTCGTATGCAGATATAATATCAGCCACGCGAATATAAAAAAAAATCAAACATTCTCAAAATGAAATATTCTTTTTATTTTTTATCAAGATGTAATTTTTTTTTAATAACATTTTCAATAAAAAGCTAATGATATTTTTTACCTTGGCATATCAAAAATAAATAATCATAAATCAAGGACAACCAATTTAATTTGTCTTAAAAAAAAAAAGCAAAAATAAAATCACGAATATAATATATTTAATATTGACATTGAAATCAATGATTTATCATTATTAATATAGTTGGAAAAAAAAAAAAATTTATTAAAAATATTAGATTGCTTACTTTTTAGTTGTTATATTTTTGATTTTTTGAATTTGAAATTTTCTTTTTTTATCTCTTTGATCACCGATTGGTACGACTAAACAACGTTTTTCACGATCAGTTAATGCTGATGATTCTTCAATAATATCTTGCCAATAATTCATTGAATTTTTTGATGACAATTTTTCATCATTATCATTACAAGTTGCTTGCCAATTTGTTCTCACATCATTGTCTTGTGTTATTTTTGGAATAAAATCATTATGTTGGATTTCAGCAGCATCAATTGAATAATCTTGCTGAAATGATACTAACAATTGTAAATTAATTTTAAAATATATATATTTTTTTATTTTACAATACGAGTGGACACACTGGTGACTTTGTTTTTGGTATGTGCATGATGTTGTTTTGATTATATTACAACGTGCTGATCGCGTGTCGTCGTACGTCAAGTTTAATTAATTTTTTTATGCCATGCAAACCTCTTGACTATCACCTAACATCCACAGGAGGAGTCATTGTCACTGTTAAATACATGCATTTACTTAATTAATCATTCTCTTTTTAAATAAAATTAAAATAACTTGAATTCTTTTGTTGTCTTGTTTGCTACACTTAAAATGATTTATTTTATTATTTTTTTTTACCTGATTTTATGACTCTTCTTGGTATCAATGAATTATTTCTATTATCACTTATTGAATTTGTTAAATTACCAGTATTTATTGTTAATGGACAGGTTTTAATGATTGGCGTTGTTGGAAAATTACATTTTAATTGACGTACTAATTTATCATCTCTTGGTGAATTTTTTTCAACATCAGAATCACTGTCAGCATCACTCACAAGTGACACCATTGTAACAATATCACATGTTGATTTAGTACGTTCATTTTTTTTACTTAAATCATCAACTCTTCTTTTACCATTTCTTGATCTTTTTTTATTTGTTTTAACAACTCGTTCTGTTGATGAGGATGACGATGATGATAATGATGAACCTGATAAATTCTTAACAGTTATGCTATCTAAATTAGAATTTATTTTTTCACAATTTTTTGATTCTTTTTTATCAATTTTTTGAGCAATTAAAGTATCACGTGGTTTTGATATTTTTGGTGTATCAATAACAATATTAACACGTGATTTTGATGCTACAATATTTGTTAAACCAATTCTTCTTTGTAAAGGTGGAGCTGAATTTGTTCTTTTAGTTTTTTGATCAGATAAAATATTATTTGTTTTATCTTTTAATTTTTCTAATTTATCAGATGATTCTTTGATCAATGGAGATACAATTGTTGTTCTTTGTAAATTGCCATTAAATGCTAAATTTGTTCCAGACTGAAAACTAGCTCTCTTTGATCTTGCATCTTGGATCATTGTTGTTTTAACATTTTTATCAAAAATATTAGCATAATTACCAGCTTGATATTTTGATTTAGATGTACGATCATCATCATCATCATCATCATTGACTAGACATACTGTTGATGTATCATCAGTTAAATTAACAACATTAGCTTCTATTTGTTCTTCATTATCATGGCTATTTTTATCATCAACACTTGATGATGACATTCTCGAATCACATCTCTCCTCTGTTGTCATATCATGAGCTAAAAAAATATCAATATTTGATTTATTTGCTTCACGTTGTTTCCAAGCAAGTCGAAGACGTTCAGCAAGCTCTTGACGTGAATATAAAATTGTTGCTTTATCATTTCCAATAACTGACGATGTAACAGATGAATTGCCATTAATATTATTTCTTTTATTTGATGCTGTACCAATTCTCGAGGCAATGATTTCGACTTTTGGTTCTTTTTCAATGCTAGATGTCCATGCAATTCGTACTTTTGGTCGATCTGTTGGGACCCAACTTGATTTATCACGTCTAGATCTTATTGGCTGATTTGAAATGCTGTGATAAAGCAACATGTTGGATTCATTTGTTCTTTGATCATCAGCTGATCTTTGTCTTCTAATTTGACTTGTTCTTTTTGGTACTTGCTGAAGAGACAATTGTCTCGTTGGTTGTTTTGACATTATTTGTGTCTTTAAATTTTATTTAAGAAAAAAAAAAATGACAATTTACAACGAGTGTCGACGCCGGCTCACGTCGACAGACTGACTTTATTATTTCCAGGATTTAAAGTTTATATACCTATTTTGATATCTCGTGTTGTTGCAAAAAGAGAAAGTATTCATGATAAAAAGAGGTAAAAGAGAAAGAAAAAGACAGGTACAGTAAAGGGTAATTCCCTTTGAAATAAACTCAACTAAACTCTCTTTCTCTTTAGTCAAGCATTTATTGATCAAAAAACTTTTGCCTATCATCTGACAGCTTGTTGTCCACAGTAACCATGGTGTTAGCCGATCATTTGGTTTCATTGAACCAGTTAATATCTCGTACATGTCTGCAGACACACTTGCCCACAATGCCCAAACAACAAGAACAACTAAAAGAAACAAACTTGTATTAGTTTATAATATATTGAGGGTGAAAATTACACACAAGGCTCATAAAGTTTTCAGGCTTTAATTCATCCAAGCTTGTAATATACAACGATAAAGTTTTTTTTTAAAAAAAAATAAAACTTTTTATCAAGAATTACTATTTGAATGAGCAGATCAAAGTTTATTAAACTTTTTATTCTTCTTGGAAATAATATGCATGCATGTGAATTATTTTTCTTCGATCACGATAATTTTCATTTCATTATTTTGTTGTTTAAAAAATAAATTCAGCTATCAAACTTTTTATTAATTTTTATATTTTTTTTTTTTTGTTCTAGATAATTAAAATGGCTGATGAAGATGGCTTTGTGCCATTAGACAATGAATTTATATTTGATGAGGAACTAGAAATGTCTGTTAACTTTAATCAAGAATCAGATATTAAACTAGATGAGGCCATCAAACTTTTAGCTGATATATCAACATGTACAATCAACAATTTGGAGCCAAATATTTTAACAAAAATATGTCCATATTTTGACAGCTTGATTGAACAAAATTTCACTAAAATTAATAATATATTAGATAAAAATAATTCATCAAAGGACAATAAAATATTTGATGAATATTTTAATTCAACGAGTGATGTATTAAATTATTGGAGCACCACATTGGAGTATATTAAAACACTTGGTAAATTGGATGCTTCAATGATTAAAAGTATCTTAAATTATTTTCCAAATAGTGTTATTAAAATATCTTGTCATTTAAAAACAAAACGTGCTAAATATGAAACAATACCAACAAAACTTGTTGATGTTTTTCGTAATGTATCATTATTAACTAAAATTTTTTACAATATACTAAATCAAGGAATTGATTTTACAAACAACAATGATATTTTCATGCAAACTCTTGAAAAAATTGGTGAAATTGGTAGATATATACAAAATGATTTATCAACAATGTGTCAAACATGGAAAACACTTGGTAAAATGTCAATAATATCAAAAGAAATGATAATATCAAACAGCAACATAAATATTATCATCATGAAAAATTTTGAAATACTAGAATCATCAATTGAACGAATGTACAAAGACATATTAGATTCTTCAGTTGATGTGTTTGATAAACTCAGTAAATGTTCGTTGTTTTTATTAAAAATCCTTGACCGACTTTACGAAGTATTTTGTTACAAACAGCAACTAACACCAGAATTGATTTGTGATCGTATAGATTTCATCATTCGTTTATCAACATGTCATGTTGTTTCAACTGGAACAAAGCTAGATGATACCCAACAAGACATTGATAAATTACGACGAAAAATATTCTCAATTAATTGGCCAAGAACATTGAGTAAATCATTTTTAGAATTTAATTATTTTTGGCAACATTTAATTGATAAATATGAACGAGTTAAAAATACTGATGACTCTGAATATTCTCTGGGCTATCATTACTTGCTTTTATCACTTTCAACAAGCTGGAAATATTCAGATAAAATATTGGACATTGTCATTGGTAATATTGATAATATACAAGATGAAATTTTCATGAAAACAACTGAATTTTTAGGAATAAATAACGATGATGAAGATGGTGATAAAAATAGTACATATGTTTTTGATAAAACTGTTGAAATAATATTTAAATTATTAGTTGAAAGAGAAAAAGACTTTGCTATGTTTGAGATGATTATATTTAAAAATATATTCAGTGAATATTTACAATCATCATTGCTTTGTTATCATATTTTACAATTGTGTTACAATACATCAAGTGAAAAATTATTGATTCATCATATTGGATATTTTTTAACGGCATATGAAGCCTTGGAATCACGACAAAATAATTGTCTAAGTGTCGTAATAATTGGTAGATTAATTATTGATATTTATGAAATTTTATCTGAAGAGAATAAATCAGCTGTTGTTGACAAGTGTAGAAAAAAAAATAGTTTAATGTTGTTACTGAGAGAAACAAAAGGAGATAAAAATTCCAAGACAATTTTAAATTTAGCAAAAATCATTGAAGCTGAACCAGCTAATTGTTTTCCAATGGTTATTGCTGATTTAAAACGACAACCGTCAATTAAAAATTGGAATCGACTTGTAAGTATATTAAATTAATTAATTTAATTAATTGATGATCTTGATTTATTGTTTTTTATTTCATAGAAAAGTTCGTTGATTCTAATGGGCATTCAAAAAGATAAAAAAAGCCAGATGTTGACGGATAAATTATTGGAGGTGATGGAAGGTGTTGAAAATTCATTAAAATATTTTCCTGATTGTCTTGAAAAAGACATGATAATTGAGGTACTTGTGTTGCTTCTTGATTGCATTGATTATGAGAATGCTGAGCAGAATGGAAAATGTTTTGACTGGAAAATAGCAACGGCAATTTTTTCTGGAATAACAAAAGTACCAAATCTATCAGCAAGTGATTTGTTGATTAAAATTATTCATTATTTAATGGAAAATATCAAGTGTTTAGATGAACCATGTAAGTACCAGAATGAAGCTGCATCACTTGCTCAGCTATTGTGTATTTTGCTGGAAAGTAAATGTCAATGGGTGACTCAAGAAGCCCTTGAGATGTTTAATAATATTGTTGAAAATTCAACAAACGAAAAATTAATAAAGGACATATCTTGTGTCATTAATCGTCGACCTAATATTCGCGAAATAGTGCAAGCATATTTACAGGATAAAAAAATTTACAAGTTTTCATCTGAATTTCCTTCATTTTGTCATTATTTGTGTGCATTGTCAAAATATTCATCAAGACTTTCACGGCAACATCATTGCCAAAAAAAATATGAATTTATTGTGCCAGAAGAAAAAATACAAAAATTAAATGATAATGATTATGATGAGAAAGCCGATGAACTGTATGATAATTTGATGAGTTTATCGCGAAAAAAAAATTGTTTAAATCGTAATAGTTTAAAAAAGATTTCAAGAGCTTGCGAATTATTTTTAAATGCTGAAATGTAAATTATTATTATTATTTAGTCTTCAATGTATTATTTAACTGTAAAAAACATTTTCAATAATAAAAACAGATGATTAAGAAGGCTAGACTAGCACACCCATCAGGATTATATATATAATAATAATACATAACGCTTCATTAGAAATAGACCTCCATGGTAAATTGCAGAAATAATAAAAAGTATTTGGATCCTGCAGGTATAAAATTGTGACCCAACTCTCATGGAAAACTCTCTTCTCCAGCCCAAGTCTAGCAAACAGGTTTATTTAGTTTATTCCAATAACCGTGGATAATGAAAAACAATGACACCCAGGATTGGATATTCTATTGAAAAAAATATCCTTCAACTCGCAAAAAACTACATGACACGGACGAAAGCTGACAAACCGAGGCAAACCGAGGGGAAGAAAACTGTAAATCGTTGAGTAGAGTCACGTCTTTTCAACTACATCATTTAATTTTTGTCAAGTTAATAATTTTGTATTTCCGACTTTAATATGGCCCTTAATCAAATAATTGTGATGCTTGCCATCATTGCGTCAAGTAATACTTTAGAAGGTATTGTATAAATTTTATAAACTAATAAATTAACGACCACAAAAATCGATAAGTGAAAATATTAATTCGCGTATTTTAAATAAAAATTCATTAAAATTTAATTTTTACTTTTAGCAACCGTTTCTGGAGCAGAAAGTGAACGACTAAACGTGATAGAATATGAGATCAAATGGCTCGAATATGAACAAGATATGTATATGTTCTTCGGAATTATAGACTTTATCTCGAGAAGCTATGAATTGCACCGACTAAATAATGTAGAAAAGTTTATTGTTGATAGTCTCCAAAAAACACAGGGTACTGAATGGGTTCATCAATTACTTAATCGTATGTGGCAACTTCTTACCAAAGATTTTAAAAATGATTTTTTTATAAAACTATTCAAAGAAATGAAAAATCGAGGTGTAGTCGGAACATACGATGAAAAATCACTTGAAAGAATAATTGATTCTATGACACAATGTTACATCAGAGTGAATAATCCATTTTGGTGGACACGTTGGTTCGGCAGTGCAGATAAATGCCATCGTTTTTGATTTACAATATTTATTGAAATATTTTCAAATGACTTTTTAAATAGGTATAAATTAATTTTTTTTTCATTTATTATTCAAGAGAAAAGTTCTTTTGAAAAATCTTTTGAAAAATGAAATAAACTAAGCTGATCAAACAAATAAAACTATTTGACAAAATTATAATTTACATTGTTAAAAACACACTGACGTCTAATAAATTTAAATGTTCACAAAAAAAATATAAATGTAGACCTCCATGATATATAATTAAATTGAATTTATGAAATATAAAAATTATAGCTTTTAATTTTAAATATTACAAAATATACAGTTAGAGTGGGTATAAGTATACAGTCGTTGTGCAGTGCAGTCTATTGTCGAGAAATGTCATTAAATATTTGTTCTCTCTCTCTCGTTTTTTGCTCTTTCTCTCTCTTGTGTTTTGTGTTATTATTATTTATTATTATCATTTATCAACACTGTCAAAGTGTTAAACAATAAACATAAGAAAAATGAGCAATGGACTTGCTCCAAGTAAATCAACAGTTTACATTTCAAATTTGCCATTTTCATTAACAAATAATGATATTCATAAACTCCTGGAGCATCATGGAAAAATTGTCAAGTATGTATTGTCTGAATAAAGTTGTATAATTATTGTAATATTAATAAATAATAATTGAATATTCACAGAGTGACTGTCGTCAAAGATAGAAAATTACGAAAAAGTAAAGGTGTTGCTTTTGTATTATTTTTAAAGCAAGAAGAAGCATCAGAGTGTGCTAAAAATATAAATAATACTGAAATTGGTGGTAGAACAATTAAAAGTTCAATTGCTGTTGATAATGGACGTAGTGTTGATTTTATAAGACGTCGTGAATATCCAGATAAATCACAGTGTTGGGAATGTGGACAAGAAGGACATTTATCATATCAATGTAGTCAAAATACACTTGGACCAAGAACACCACCACCAAAAAAAATAAGAGTACGTAAAAAATCTAAAAATCAAACATCAGCAAATGGTCCAACTGAATATTATGACAGTGACAGTGATGATGGATTAAAAAAACCAAGAAAAATACAAGCTGTTGATCAAGATGATACTGATGAATTTGAGGAAGAAGACACTGAAACATTGAGTGCTGCAATTAGACTTGAACAAGAACAATATGAACTAGAAGAATACAGAAATAAAGTTGCCAATGGACAATACGATGATTTAAATTGTCAAAAAACTAATTTACAACATCGCAAAAAATTAAAAGTTAGTAATTATTTAAGTGATGAAGATGTTGAATTGAGTGATTAATTTAATTTAGTAAAAAATAAATTATTAAATTACAAAAAATGGTTTTATTTTTATTTGTATAAAAATATTTAATAAAAAAAAAAAAAAAAAAAAAATAGCTTAATCAACAATTAAAAATGTCATGTCTTTTTTATTGTGTTCAAAATCTCTTGGTAACAGAAAATAAATAAATTAATTAATTCATCTCCATTAAATTTACCAACATTCAATGATAAAAACGAGAAAAAAAAAAAAAAAATTGATAATATTAATTGTTTATTAAAAAAGTGCTTGATATATTTGTTTAGCATTTGACCATTTTTTTTTCTTCAATGATTTATCAGCAGTTTTATTAATAAATCCATTTTTTTTGTTGTAAATTTTTTCTGTTAAAGAAATATTTTTTAATTGAATATCTTCTCTATCAAGAATGAGCTTTGATTCAACAGATTGTGCAACATATTCTACAACAAAAAAAAAATAACAAATGAACAAATTAATAATCAACAAGTCAAGAAGAACATGAAGAGACATAAATTATACTTAAATATATTTACTATCAATAGTATCAGCTGTATCATTGACTGTTCTAAGTTTATCCCATGACAGTTGAACTTTGTGCTCCAGAATTGGTTGATGTGCATGTAAAACAAAACGATGGTCAAGACATGCCATTGAACACAAAAATCTTGTTGATGTTTTAATGATTGAACGATGTTTGTCCATAAATTTATTCCATTTATCAATTTTCATATCATCATCTTTATATTGATTGTAAAAATGTCTCTCAAGTGATTTGACATCCAACATGTGCATGTCATAAATCATCAATAATGCATATGTCAACACATGCTCACGACATTCACACTCATCATGTTTATCATTACTAAATGGCCAGTTCATTTTTTCCACTGTAAATACATGATCAACAAATGTCAACATTGAGCTTGCAATATCAATATTTGTTAGGATATCAAATTCAAACTTTTCCAGCTGCAGCATAAACACATGTAGCAAACACGAATCATAATAAAATTTTCTTTCATTATTGTGATATATTATCTTGGTCTTTTTTGAATTTTCACATAAATTATCAACAAATATATCATATGACTTACTAAAGTGTGCTAATACTCTAGTTATTGTTGAGAAGCATGGCATAAGTGGTCTTGAAAATACTATTTCTTTAAATATATCACAAACATATTGAATGCTTATGACATCATCAAAGCCAGTCAGTTTATCAACACTGTATAGTGTCTCCAGCAGTGAACATATCAGACCAGTAAATTGATGACTTCTTCTTATTTTACTAACTACAACAATAAATTCATCAATCAATTTTAATACTTGATGATTTTTAACTTTTGTTTGCCAGTCATTGTAACGTGACAATTGTGATGAATAAGTTTTATATAACTCGTCATTTTTTAAAGAAAGATCAGTTCTACCAGCTATAAAATCACTTAAATATTTTGATGACCTAGCAATGTGTGATATTATTGAGAATGTTCTTCTTGATTCAATGCCACGTTCTTTGTCATACCAAGCTTTAGCATCACATAATGATTTTTTACCATCAACTTTAAGCTTATAAAAACTCGAAAAATATAAATCATCCATGTCTTTGAGGTCATCATTTTGCATTTCATTTTCAATTGTTTGTAATACAACTGTTGTGTTCAATAATAATTCCATTGATGTTAATATTATTTTATTTATCATTGATATTGATTCTGATGAATTTATTTCGTCAGATGTTTTTTTAATTAACGATGACAATTCTGGTAAATAAAATTCGACACTTAGATTTTTAGAATTTACAACTGTCACAAGTGGCTTGACTAACAATGGATTTTCAAATATTCTTGATGAAAATATATCATGAAGTATTGGTATACTTTTTTGACCAATTTTATCTGCTATTTTAATATCAACAACTGATTTTTCTAGTAATGGTGTTTCAAATATTTGTTGTGGTATATTTCTAAGTGGATAATAACATCCAGTTAATATATGACGATGATTTGATTTTATAACAACATCTGTTTGCATTGTAAAATCAATTTTTTTAATTGACACATCAGGTGGACGTTTGAATGGACTTAATGGCATATTTGTTTGTGGATTTGTTAATTTAATTGATGATTTTTCAATTAATTTTAAACGATCAATTGAATTTTTTAAATCATAATCTTTTAAGCTATTTTCTTTTTTTAATGAATCATTTTCATTTAAAAGATTTTTTATTTTAGCCTCTAGTTGAGTTAATGTTGCTTGATTTTGTCTGCAAAAAAAAAATAAAACAAATATTAAAAAATAATATGAAATTTAATATGAATAAAAATATTATACATACTTTTCCATAGACATTTTTATTTTATCCATATCCGACATAACTTTTGCTATTTTTTGTCTTAAATATATTTTTTCACCTTCACTTGAGCTATTATCTCTCATTAATTTTTCATTTTTTTTTTGTAATTCTTTGATTAATTTAGCTGATGGATCATCATCTTCATCAATTGACACAACAGTTGAATTTAAATGATTGCCAGCAATAAGATGTGCATTGAATTGTGATAATGTTGTTGTTTCATCATGATAATTATGCTGATCAACAGACAATGCTAATCTTTGTGAATAAATACTCTGACGTCTTGGTGCAAATCCATTTGTTTTTGTTGATTCATAGCTTGTCGATGGTTTCGATGTGAATCCATTTGTTTTAGCTGGTGAAATTGGTTTAGCAAAAGGTACATTAAGTTTATTGGGTGTTGATGGTTTACTCGGTGATGTTATCTCATTGATTTTTAATGTTTTTGAATTACAATCATCATTTGATCCATCATTATTATCTGTTGGTGATTCTTGTTTATTAATATCTTCAAGAGACGTATTGACAGCCTGTGAAAAAGCTTGTGATGCAATATTGTCAATCACTTCAAATGCAGCATCACAAAAATCATCATCACCCCATGAATAATCTTGATCTATTACATTGTCTTGTTTGTTTGTTTGTTGTCTGTAAGGTGCAATATGATCACTGGTTTTTGTGATATCCAATTTTGGTCTTTTAGCTGGTGATGATTTTTCTCCATTAAAACGATTACCATATCTTTTTGACATTTTGATATTAACAATTCATTTGTCATCATTTCAATACAGGTATTTACTACTAAATACTATACACAAAATATATATTTTTAACAACAAAAAACTTTAAAAATATTCATTAAAGACAACATGGTTTTTTTTTTGTTTAATATCAATTTTATATAAAACGATGTGACAAGAAAAAAAGAGAGTAATTTTAAAACCTGATATTTTTAAATATAAATAAACAAACAAACAAACATTTACAAACGATTCAGCGATATATTTTAAAAACAATTATCAGTTATTGACTTATCTTTGATGACACAACTGATTTTTTAAGTCATCAATGAAATTCATCATCTATTTATGTTTATTTATCAAAAATACACACACACACATATGAACAATTATTATTTTTCACAGCTGATTTTTTATTGATTCAACAAATTACATCAATGAGATTTCATAAAAAAATAAATTATAATTAATATTAGGATTGTTTAAATTGAATATAGTAATTATCTAAGTAAGTTTAATAATTTTTGTACTGAATTGTGTTAAAAAATGAATATATTATTAAGGTTATATGTAATTGAAGATGATAAAATAGATACCTTTGTCAATAGAATAGGTTTCAAATCAACTTTGTGTGTGGCTTTTTTAAATTAATTAATTTACTAATCAGTTTATTAATAATTTTAATGATATTAAATGTCTAATTGTTGGTCTTCCATGTGGACAATTCCATGGATTTTTCATGACTCCCATTTGATTAATTAAACGTTTCATTTCTGAGTGATTTAAATTTGTTCCAATCATAACAGCACCACGACATGCTCTTGATGCTAACATTTGACGTACTCTACTTGGTCTTAATATTTTGCCATTATCTTGATGATTCATCATAACATTATCAACAGCACCACCTTCTTTTATTAAAAATATTAATTCTTCAATATCTTGTTGATCAAATTGCCAATTTCCACTTATTGGAATACCAGTTAGCATAACTCTTTTTCCATATTCATCATTTACATTAATATTGAATGTAAAACCATTTGCATCAAAAAATTGTTTATTATCAATTAATATTGTTTCATTTAATGATGATAAATTTAATGCTTTTGGTATTATTAATTTTTGAGTTTTTAATATTGTTTCGTTATTTAATTTTTCAAATCTATATTTTTCATCAGTTGCATGTTGATCAATTATAAATAAGTCATCATCTAATTCAGCTATTATAAAGCCTAAATTAAATTGTCCAATTATTTTCATTTTCATAAATGATTCTGTTGATAATTCTTTCATTAATTCTTTTTCAGCATCTGAACTTTTACTTGGATCAATTTTAGCTCTAAATTTTATATTATTACAGCTATTATCAATATTATTTAATTCACATTTTTTTTTCATTGATAATTTTATTATATTAATGTTTATTTTCATTTCTGAATCAGCTAATTTTTCATAACATATTTCATCTATTTTATCATTAGCATTGCCAGGTTCATCAGCATTAACGAGTTGTTTTGATTGAATCATTTTTTTCTTTTGTGGTGGAGTATTTTCTCTAGATGGTGATGTTAAATTTCTTTTCAATGAATACTGTAGCTGTTCAAGTGTTTGACTTTTAAAATTACCTTGCATCTTTTGCCATTTTTTAAGTAAACTCATTTTAATAACAGCTAAAATTAATTTTTCTTGTGTTAAAAAAATGGTACGCTTATCTGGTGTAACATTGACATCAGTATTCAACTGATTCAACAATAAATTAATAAAAACAAATGGATATTGTTTATTGTTGAATTTATGATAAATATTATTAATTAGTTTGGCAATTTTTAATATATTACATGGTCGACCATTGACAAAAAAAAATTGACGATCAGGTGATGCACGTCCCATTCCATGTTCACAGCTACTTGTTAAAAAATTCCATTTAAAATCAATAACAATATCATTTGGTAAATTAAATTCTTCAATAATATCATCATCTGGCTTACAAATATCAACATTATCAATGCCATTTAATGTTTTACTACCAAATATTGATATTGCATTATCCAATATGCTATTTGATCTATTTGTTCCAACAATTTTATTTGTCATTTTACCATCAATTGTATTTGTACATGTTATTTTAATACCAGTTGATACTAAACAATAACCATATAATATTTGTACAGCACGTGAAAACTCTTTTTTAATATTTCTATGAAATTCTTTAGCTCTAACTGGTAAATTTTTAAATATATTTTTAACAATAACTGTTGTACCAATTTCACGTGCACAAATATCTTTCTTTTCAAGATTACCATTTTTATCAAATTTTAATTTATATGCATGTTTATTATTATTATTATTTGTTATTATTGTTACATCTGATAATGAGCATAATGAACTTAATGCTTCACCACGAAAGCCAAATGTTGATACTTCAAATATATCAGAAAAATCACGTAATTTTGATGTATGATGTCTGAGACCTGCAATTAAATTAAAATTATTTCAACTACTAGTAGTTTTTAAATTGTTTATTGTTTATTTATAATTACCTAGACCCTCAAAGTCTGATTCAAGTACACCACTTCCATTGTCTAATACAGTTATACAAGATTTTCCATGATCAATTAATTTAACATCAACAGATGTTGCTCCACTGTCTAGGCTATTTTCAACTAGTTCTTTTATGGCAACAGCAAGATCCAAAACAACCTGAATAATTTCGTTAATGTATATTTAATTAATTCATTTGTGATAAATACATTGACAAATTATTAAACATACTTGGCCTGAACAAATTTTGTGGACAGTCTCTTTATTGATGACATTTATTTTTTTAGATTCTTCCTGAGTGGCAACTGGTTCATCAATTACCTCAATCATTTTATCATTATTTAGAAATGTTATTTATTTAAATTAATTTGTTTATCTATTTGTTTATGTTGAATCAACAATCAACAGAACCAAACCATGGAGGTGACCTATATGTGTTTAACACTTTGACAGTGTTGATAAATGATAATAATAAATAATAATAACACAAAACACAAGAGAGAGAAAGAGCAAAAAGAGAGAAAGAACAAATATTTAATGACATTTCTCGACAATAGACTGCACTACACAACGACTGGACATTTTGAATTAAAATTAATTAATTAATTTTTTTAATTATAAAAGCTATAATTTATATTTCGTAAACTCAATTTAATTATATACCTATATAAAAAAAAGAGAACAAAAATCTAATTTAAATTTAACCGCGAAAAAAAAATAAAAATGTCGCAGATAAGTCTTATGTAGAGTACCTTATACCCACTCTAGTCTTATGTAAACAAAAATTTAAAATTGAAATTTTGTTTCAATTTATTATTAAAAAATAAAAATATTTATAATTAATAAACTGGTTGTTTTTAAAACCCAATAAGATCCTTGAATATCCTTTTATTTATTACACTGAATTATTAATAAATAATCAAATTTCTGGTATTTTTAAATAAATAAACGAAACATATCTCATTTTTTTACGTTAAAAATTTTTTTTTTTTTTTTTTTTTTTATTGAACAGGTGCGTACAAATAAGTTGGTCTTGCCGGCATCGTGATATTTTGTATTTGATTGTATATATAATATATATATTTATGATGAAAAAGGCCAGTAAAAATGAGTAAAATTTTGTCTCATGTTTAAGACAGTTTAAGAGTTATTTTCCTCGTGCTGAATTTAATTAATCATTAACAACCTTTAGACATATTTTTTTACAATATCAAAGTGTTAGATAAACAATTTGTTTATATTTATTGTAATATATATTGTAAAATTTAATTAATTTTATAGGCAAGTCCTTTTTTTTTATTTATCCAATTAATAATAATCTGTCATAATTTACAATTTTTTATCCTTTTTTAATTTAGTTGTATTTAAATATAATATTAATTAGTAATATTATCATTATTTATTAATAATTGACAATTCTGGATTTTTTAAATCTTTGTCCAGCATTGTTGATTATTATTTAATTAATAAATGTTTATATTCATTTTTTTTTCTATAAAAAAAGTATTAATTTTAAGGTTATGATATTGTTGATTTATTTTTTTATTTCCAATTGTTTATTAAAATTATAATAATTATTTAGTTACAATTTCTATTTGTTGAATAATTTAATATGATATTATTTTTATGACATTTTATTTGAAGTAGATGTGTTTGTTTTCATGATTACATGATTTGTTTATTGAACTTTTTTGTAATATACCTAATGATTGTTGTTGTTGTTGTTGTTTATAGATATAAATAGTAAAAATGGCAACAGCCGAGTCATTGTCTGAAGTGACTGATGTTGTTCAAATATTAAAACAATGGGAAGAAGAACATGGTATAACAACATATGATCCAATTCCAACACTGGAAAGACTTGCTGAAATAATTGAATTGGAAAAAGAAAATTACTATAAAATGGATCCAGATCCATTTGATGAAAGGCATCCATCACGTGCATATCCTGATTGTAATTTTGGTCATATATTAAAAGTACTATTTCGTAAAGATAGTTTTATAACAAAGGTACTATTTTTTTATACAATTTTTTATTTCAAGAAGACTCTTGTTGTTTTATTGTTATTCATGTTATTCATGTTATTCATCTTGTTGATATTTATTTATTTTTTCAACTAGTTGATCAACGATTACCTTCGAGATACATTTTACAGAGGAAGTGGGATTGATCGTGATGTACGTTTATTAAACATTGCAGCTTGTCGTCTTGTGTTGGATATATTACCTGGTCTTGAAACATCAGCAGTTTTTCAACCAGATATGGAAAGTTTAATATTACGTCTATATAGTTGGGCTGAAAATTCCCAAGAACCATTACAAAGTTATGCAACTGGTTTGTTAGCAGCAGCAATGGAAGTACAAGATATTGCAACAAGTTTTCGTGAACAAAATGCACATTTAATACCACTTATGTTACAAAGATTACATGTATTACAATCAACTGCCGAAGAAGAACGTCAATGTTCAATAAATCCACGTCCATTTGCTCATGTTGGATTAAATCGTAATGGTACATGTTCATCACAAATAAATCATGATACAAATGAACATAAATCATCAACACCAACACCAACAAAACGTAAATTATCAGATGTTAAAATAGATAATAATGTTAAAAAACATCCAAATGAATTATTTCCAATTGATGATACAGATGGTGGTAGTAATGGTGCTAGTGTAAATATTGTTGATAATAATGATAATAATGATGATAATGATGATGATAATGCTGTTAATAATATTGATGGTTTACCACCAAATAAAAAATCTAAAAAAACAAATAATAGTATTGTTAAAAATAATACAGAATCATCAGATATGATGATGTCACCACCATTAGCAATACCAAAAATACAAAATAGTAATAGTAATAATAGTAATTTATTAAATAATCATCATGAAAATAATACACCAACAATTGTAAATCGACAATTACAAGGATCATCAACACCGTCAGTGTTACTTGAGGGTAATTCAAATTCTTCATGGGCTGAATTAGAAACTTATGTTATTGGTAGTGTACAAATATATCCACCAACATTAGCAACACGACAAATGTTAATATTACGTTATTTAGCACCAATGGGTGAATATCAAGAATTTCTTGGTCCAGTTTTTGAGCATAATGCATTAGAATTAATATTAAAATATATAAATGTTAGAAAAACAAAAGATAGTAGGCTGGCATTTGAAGCTCTAAAATATTTAGCATCATTACTTGTACATAAAAAATTTTCACTTGAATTTTTAAATATGTCTGGTTTACAAAAATTATTAGATGTACCAAGACCAAGTGTTGCTGCAACTGGTGTTAGTATATGTCTTTATTATTTAACATATTGTGAAGATGCTATGGAACGTGTTTGTTTATTACCAGAACAAATTGTCAAAGAATTAGTGACATATGTATTATGGTTATTAGAAACAAGTCATGATTCTGGTAGATGTCATGGTACAATGTTTTTTGGTTTTTCATTTCCATTTAAAGTTATACTTGATGAATTTGATTCACAAGGTGGTTTACGTATATTATTAAATGTCATATCAACATTAAAAATATTAAATTTTGAAGAACAAGATATACAATCAATAAATGATGATGAAGATAATGCTGCACGTCAAATTGTTCGTCATGTTGTAACAGCATTAAAAAGATATATGGAAGCACATTTATATTGGAAATCAGAACAATTACAACGTCTTGAAAATGCACGTAATGATCAGGATAATCGTCAATATTTAATACCACCATATAAACCATGTAAATTACGTAGTGATGAAGTACAAAGTAAAGTTGAACTATTACAAGAATTAATGAATGTCAGAACACCATGGCAACCAGTACAACAATTATATAATTTACAGGGTATTAATTTATTGTTACGTATTATTGCAATATCACGTGAATGGAATTTTAGTGGACGTGCAACATTTAGTGCTGAAACAGTTAAATGTTGTTTTGATGTTATTGCAATATGTTCAGTTGTACCAAAAGTATTATTATTACTGTGTGATCGTATTGATATACCAGATATGTCAATGACAATTGCTATTAATTTATTACTTGCTGCTGCTGAAGGTGAAATAATACAAGATCCAGATGTACAAAGAGCAGCTTTACGTGCATTAATTAATTGTGTATGTTCACCAATTAATCGTGTTGGTGGTAATGTTGGTAGATTTTCAGTAAGTGGTTCAGCTAAAAAAAAAACAGTACATAATAGTGAAGAATTAATACAAAAAATATGGGAAAGTGTTAGATCTAATAATGGTATTATGATGTTATTGGGTTTAATGTCAGTTAAAGTACCAATAACAGATGCCGATAGTATAAGAGCACTTGCATGTCGTGCATTAGCTGGTTTAGCTAGAAGTGAAAAAGTACGTCAAATAATATCAAAATTACCAATGTTTACTACTGGACATATACAGTCATTAATGAAAGATCCAATATTACAAGAAAAACGACAAGAACATGTTACATTTCAAAAATATGCACTTGAATTAATGGAACGTGTTTCTGGTAAAGCTAAACCATCTGGTGCTGAATATGAAATGACACTTGGATCATTACATCGGGCAAATGTTGTTGCACAAACACGTATACAATATAATGATAATGATTTAAATTTATTAATACATCATCACTTAGTGTCAAAAGGTTTAATTGATACAGCAATTACATTACAAAAAGAAGCTAATCTTGAATCAACACTTGTACCACAAAAACCATTACCCTATCAGCCAATTCCATATAAAAATTTAGTGCCAAATATTAGAGCTAATTCATCACAAATATCATCATCATCATCGTCAATTTACAATACACCAAAAGTATCACGTGGTGATTGTTCATCATCATCACGTACAAATTCATTACAATCACCTTTATCAACACCATCAAGATACATTAATAATACAACATCAACTGCAGCAATAGGCACAGCAGTAGGAACAACAGCAACAGGAACAACATCAACACCCATGAGAATTGGTAAAATGTCAGACAGTTGTTGTCAAACACCACCACCATTGGCCCTACAATCATCCTCAGCATCAACATCAATTATAAATAATAATCATAATACATCACTAATGTCATCATCATCATCATCACCATCAATTAAATTACAAATAGCAAATCCTAAAAAAATTATCATTAATGAAAAAAAATTAACAACAACAACAACAACACCATTATCAAATAATGATAATAATAGTACATTAAATTCATTGATATCATCAACACCAACAAGTAGATTAGAAAAACCAACTGTACGTGAAATAGCAGCAATTGGTAGTGGTGGTGGTGGTGGTGGTGTTAATGGTAATTTAACAACATTATCATCAACAAATTACAATACAACAATATCATTAAATTCAATAATTAAAGAATATTTAACAAATCAACATGCATTATGTAAAAATCCAATGGTAACATGTCCACAGTTTAATTTACTTGAGCCACATAAATGTCCAGATCCAAGAACTAAAAATTCAACACCAATTAATATGTCTGTTAGACTTGGTAGAAGACAATTTGGTATGGATAGTAGAAGATTAGATAGAAAACATATTTATAGTCGTTTTTGTCCAGTTAAAACATTTAAACCAACTGAAGCTGAAGGAGGTTTTACATATTGTATATTTACACCTTGTCAACAATTTTTAATGCTTGGTACACAACCAGGTGATGTTAAAATGTTTAATATTCATTCTGGTGTTGAGGAAGTAACATATCAATGTCATGAGTCATATATTAAATATATGGAAATGAATCAAAAAGGCGATTTATTATTAACAAATACTGAATGGCGTGCACCGTTATCAGCATTATGGTCATGTGGATCATTTTTTGAAATGAAAGTATCATTTGAAAATGAAAGTCATGTTGAATTTAGTAAACATCAAGATAAAATTATTGGTACACAAACAGACAAATCAACAATATATGATGTTACAACTGGTGCCTTAATTAAAGAATTAATACCATCAATATCAAATCAATATCTTGAAAATAGAGCAACATTTAGTATGAATGATGAGCTTGTATTGAGTGATGGTATATTGTGGGATGTTAATTCTGGTAAAGAAATACATAAATTTGATAAATTAAATCAAACATTAAATGGTGTTTTTCATCCAAATGGTACTGAAGTTGTATCAAATACTGAAGTATGGGATTTACGTACATTTCATTTGCTAAACACTGTACCAACATTAGAAAAAATGAATGTTCTATTTTCACCAATAAATAATATACTCTATGCAATATCATGTGATGAAGATGGTGATGATGAAACATCATATTTAACATCATTTAAAACATTAGATGCCAATGATTACAGTAGCATTGCAACGTATGACGTTAAAAGAGTTATTCCATCATTGGCTATAAATAAATTTGATACCCAAATTGCCATTGTTGAAAATTATGGTACACATGATGGTCCATTGGATTCACATGTCAGAATATATGATGTTGGACGAAAACGCGATGATGATGATGAAGAAGTTGATGAAGATGATGATGATGATATGGATGCCAGTGATGATGATGGATCAAATTCTGGGTCAGATGATAATATTGTTGAAGGTAAATAATATATTTATACATTCAATTCAATCAATTAATTAATTGCTTATTTTTTTTTTTTCATTTTTTACAGATGAAGACAATATGAATTTAGGTGGTGGAGTTGAGGTCATAGATTTTGATGTTACAGATCAAGATGTGTTAGATAATGCTCAAGGTGATGATGATGATGATGATGATGA
>JAPYYR010000846.1:0-21652 GCA_030523065.1 Aphidius colemani
GGTCCTTGAAGTAGGCGAGAAGGGTCGTTGAATGACAGCTTCATAGAGAAAAAAAGAAAATAGGGGTGACATTACAGACACATTACCCATGGGATTACCTCACTTTGATTTTCATAAGATAAGAATGTCAAAATAATCCCAATATTACAGGATAATCCGTATTACACCGATGCAAACGAAAAATAAAAAAAATAAGAAAAACCATCGTAATTACATTGTCTGACTATATATTTATACTTACTACTTTTTTTTTTCTTTATTATCTCATTGATTGTCCAATAAAATTGAGAGTATGTAATTCGTATGTGTCACGTTTGATGTTGCGTAATTGCGAAAAAAGTTTGACGACATTGTATGATCTCTAGGAGGATCAAATGATCATACAGTTATTCACGTTAATTGTTATATTAATATAATAGTCAAATAAAAAGAAAATTTAAGGGAAGAAATAAATTTGAAAAATAATATTATATTGTTGTTTTTGCCTCATTCAATCTGTTTTGATAAAAATCAGTTAATCCTAACAGAGAAATAAATAATTGCAAAAACCAATTGTAAAAAAAATAGAAAAAAATTTGATTTAAATGAGATGATGAGAGTTTATCTAAAATCGCTTTGAGGGATTTACTATTTTTTATTATTTTTTATTCTTCAACAACTATAGTTTTGTCAAATGACGATTACTATAACATTGGGGTGGATTATGGGTTTCCGTATTGAACTTTATGTTCCCCTCAGGCCTAAGAATAACTCAGTGGTTTTTTATAACGTATATATACGCTATGCACATATTCTAAAGTCCAAGAGCATGAAATCCGTGTTGACACTGTGGAGATCGCGGATTAAACTTTTGTGTTATACAAAGCAACTTTACAATACGTTATTGTAACCCCTCTCTCAGCCAAAAACGACCTTGTCGACTATATTTTGATACGAACAATAACAAATGTTGAGGACAGAAAATAATAATATACCAAAGAATTACCCCTTTTCATTTTTTCAATCCCCCAAGTCATATTAATAATTTAAAAAAAGACTAAAAAAGAAAGTTTTTAAATAATATTTTCTGTAGACAATTGTTAATACTAGATAAAAAAAATGCAAATGTTAAACTTAAACTTTGCTTAAAAAATTAAAATGATATTTTTAAATTAACAAAAAAAAAAAAAAAAAAAAAAAACTATTTAAAAGTTAACATTCAAAATATACTAAATACCAAATTAAAATTTTTTCTTTTAAATGTTAAATTTTGAAATTTAAACTAAGTCTTATATTAAAGTCTAAATTTTTTCATTTAAAAATTTTTTTTTTTCTACTGTACAAGAGGTCATTCTATATTAACTATCTATAGAAAGCTTTTTTTTATATTTTTTTCTGTAAAAAAACAAAAAGAAGAAAAATAGAAAAAATAAAGTTTGATGTTATACAACTTGGATAAAAATACATATATATATAAAACTGCAGTATTTTTTGGTGGTGTTGGTCGGGTAATATTTTGGTAAGCTCTGTCTGTTATGACAGGACTATACAGCGCTTTCAAGGATATTGGTAATCTTCGTCCTGGCAGTAATATTGGTGGCGCAGTGATCTCTTTACCCTCACTTCCTCCTGTCCTCTTAGTTCAACCCCGTCTTTTCCATTTTTATCTACCCCACCATTAACCCCCTCAAACCTACTTTGCTTTCTAGTTTATACAGAAGAAACAGTAAGTCCCGCCCTCGTGTTTTCTCACTCACACTATTGGTATTACCTTTTACTTCATCCCTTCTTTCAAGTACACACCACCTCACCCTTATTTTACAAAACAGCTAACAACCCACTTTTTTTTCTCTCCCTCTCATACTCTTATATTATCGTCCGGGTGTCCCGATGTATTGACGCAGCTTTGCAGCTACATTCCAAGTAAAACATACAACATCATACATATATATCGTCAGACATCATATATATAACTTCACATATTTTTTTCCCTCATTGCCTTTTTTTATTTTTCTTTTTTACCACCAGTCACCCTCTCCACACTTCAACCACCTTATAATACATCAAACTACTTTATTCTTCCTTTTTATTTCTTTCCTTTCCTTGTACATACAGTAGATGAGACACTAAATATAACTTTTATACCGCAAAGACATAATCGAAGATATAATAAACATAACGAAATGTTTTTGGGTATATAAACTCAACTAATACAATGTCATATGTGTTTTTTTTTTCTCCCTTTAACCTTGATCCATTTAATTTCCTAAAATTTCGTTTGATAATTTTTTTTTTTTTCATCTTTTGAAATAAAAAAATGATGATATATTTAATCAGCAAAATATTAAAAATAATATATGAAATTGAAGTTGGTTGAGGCATAAAAGATTCTTTTAGTCAATGTTGGTTTTGAAATTGTTAAAATATATATACTTTGATGAGATTTAATGGGTTTTAAAATTATTAAACTACTGAGTTGATTATGAGCAAAAAAAAATTTAGCGCTGTGATCTGGTTGAAAAGTGTATTACTCTATAAATGACTGGTTGTAGCAGCAAAAATGTTTGGTCATTTGTCATATGAGTGAAGTAACCATGGTGACTCTAACCTATATGCTACATCCTGTGAAAGAGAACACAACATGGCCAAGCAATGGTCCAAGTCTGGACGTAGCCAATACTTGGCTGCCAGTCTTGGTCGATGCTTAAACGAGACTTGGGGATTGGCACCAATTTAAGCTTGGCCAACGAATGGTCGATTAATGGTTGACCAGCTCTTACTGAGCCAATCCTTGGCTTAATCATATGTTTTCAGTCTTGGCCACCCAATAATTTACCAAGGCTCGGCCGATGAATGGCTCGAAAAGAGCTAGCCAGCTCTTCTTCAACCAACGGTTGGCCAAGCATTGTCATACGAGCCTTGGTAAGCAAAGAACCAACCATGAGGCAACCAACTCTTGGCAAGTCCTACACGGGATGCATAATACATGGGTTAACGTTTCATTGATGTGCTACATCAATTTCGATAATGAGTTTGACCATATTAAAAAATAGACAATTAAAAAACAGATCAAAGTTCCCATAGCTATATAGTGGAATGATTGCATCACATGATTTCCCTGTTTTGATGGTCATTTTTTTTCTCGTTCAATAGAACTTCGTTGAAGGATTTCTAATCAGTGGCAGGTTTTAATTTAAGAAATCCACTGTTCAGGTGTGTCGTAGCTTTATATTAGTATTTCTGGAAAATCGAGTTGAATAAATATAACTTTATTCCCTTATTAAATGTCACAGTAGTGACTGAGAGAAGTACATAAAGAAAGAAAAAAATAAAATACCGTGATCGTGTACACAGTGAAAACTGTTGCTTCTTAATTAACTAAAAATTTTATTAAATTTATCTAGGTGACACCCTATCAAAGTAAATATTAAAGGGTAGTTCTCAAAAAAGCTCGAAAAGGTTTTATTTTTTTATCTATTTATCTATCGTATTTGTGATCTTTGCTAATGACCACCCGGGAATAACCTTAAACTTGCACTAATTTTGATTAGTGAATCAAACATTTATCAGTCTCAAGCTTGGCTGATAGAAAATGTAACTGTATTTTGTTTAGATTTTTCTTGAATGACAATGCGATGGATGATTTTACTTTTGATGACTCGTACTGGAACCTTAAAGCTCATGCAGAAACCACTGACTTTGCGCACACTTATTATGTCGTCGTCAATATCATACATTAACATAATTTTTTAAAATATAAAATCTCAAATTGAATGCTAAACTGTGCAAATAAATCCAGTGAATCAATTTGATCTTTACTCCGGCCACTAGAGGCGCCGTGGTGTGAAGAGGTCAGATCCCGATAGCTTCGTAATACCATAAAAATAATGATTATTAATACAATTATATTGAGACATAAGTAAAAATTTCATTACAACAGAATTTATACATATAAATTTTTTCTTTTCGTCTTGTATTTTTATTTATGGGATGTTGAGTCGTGGGAAATTGATCCCCAACACAATACAACGGGTCAAGTTTTCGCCGCGGGGCAGCAATATACACGGGAGACAGAAAGAACGAGATGATAAAAAAATAAAATAAAAAATTTTTTTTTTATATATTAAGAATAACAAATAATAATAATAATAAAATCTCAACATATCGCGTGTGCGTTAGGTTGTACTCATGAGCTGTTCTTTTTTCTTCTCCATTTTAGTATGTGTATTCATTCGGGATTTAATATTGGTAAAAGAAATATGTATGTATATGGTTACAGAATACATTTTATATTTTACGTTGTACTCTTCATTTGGTATATCCATGTGTGTTTGGATAATTGGCTCAGTCGGTATTTGTCCGCTCGTTTATGCGCGCGACTGATTACGACCAAATATAAGACAAGTAATATACTTATTTGTTTATATTATTCATTTATTTAAACATTTAGTTTACTTAGATTATATGAAGAAACAAAAAAATATCCAATGAATAATAACATGTCATAAAATTGTATTATAATGAAATTAAATACAATAAAAAAAGGCGAGATAAAACATTGCGTTCCGTTAGCCAGCGCCGATGGCAATTATGGATATTGGACAATGCTAAATGGACCATAAACATTACGAAGCCGATGATATGTGAGGTGTATATATACAGATCGACTTTACAATCTAAACGTTTAATACATAATTGCTTTGCCTCATTTTTTTTCCAATGTAATTATAATTTTTTTCTTTCAATTTTCTTTAAAACCGTCTGATTATATTCGCTTGTTTTTATCCATACTTTGTCACAAATTAAAATTAATTGAAATAAAAAATAATAAATAACATTATTAATTTGTATGTATAGTATTTCATAATTAGTATTAAAAAAAAAAATTAACATAATAAAGAATTGATATAAATATAAAAATTCTTTTGATTAAAGGAATAAAAGAACGACGGCTGATTCAGTATGCCTTAGGCTTATAATAAGTATATCTTTTTTATATTTTAACATCTTTTTTTAATTACTATTATTATCATTATTATACTTTGGTATTTTTTTTTTTTTAATTATTTTTTTTCAAGTCATCGTTTTTAAGATGAGATAAATGAATTTTTTTTTCTTGTTCTCTGGATTCTCTCAACCAGGTTAATTGACAAAAGATAAAATAAAAATAAATAAATAAAACAAAATATATATAAGAACATTAAAATATTCAAGTTTTAGATTATATTGCCTGATTGTTGAAAACTAATTAGTGGTACTGTCTTTTTATTTCTCTTTCACGCATATAAGGAAATAAATAAAAATTATTTTTTCTTTCCTTTTTGAGGGCGAGAAAAAAAGGAAGTTGAAATAAAATGTAATAAAGAAAATAAGAGAAGTAACCTGCAGCTTTTATTTTATTTATATATTTATTTATTTTTTTTATTTATTTTGCTTATAGCGAAGAGAAGAAAACGAATGTGGCGCCTAGCGGTTTAACACGAGAAAAATAAAAGCTATTGAATCCCTTTTTTTTTTATTTTTTCTTCATCCCCCATAGTCACTTCGTTTCAATTTTTTCTTCTCTCTTTATTTCTCATTTATATATACATTAGGTACCTCTTTTTCTTATTCTTCATTTCTCGTTTTCTTTATTTCCTTTCCAACCTCTTTTATTTATTTTTTTTTTCACTCGCGCCTTCTTCTCGCGAACAAAAATAGCCTCCCAATGAAAAAAACCTTACAGTTTCCTTTCACCACTTTGATAAAAGTTTTCTGAAAACTAATTTTCTTTCTGAACCAGGCACAACGGGGTGCGAACTCGTGTGTATATATGTCTATAATAAATAGAAATAAAATTTTTTCAAATAATAATAATGCCAATAATAATGAAGAGAAAGAAACAGAGCAAAAAGAAAAAAATTACAGCCTCTGCATTTATCCTTTCCATCTTTTTTTACCTCATGTCACCTTCTCACTTTTTTTTTATCTTCAGATTTTATGGCTTTTATTAGTTCTATATATGTTATTATTATATATTCTCCTTCCATGTCGACATATTAGTTTTTCTTTCTTGCAGTTTCATCACTTCATATCTTCCAACACTTGGATCTTACTAAATCAGCAAGCCTCTAACATTTTCTTTTTTTTTTTTTCTGTATATAACTCCTCACCCTATTCATAGTCAGGGGTTCTTTTGTCAAACGCATTGCCTCCAAAGTCACGAACGAGGATTATCATATAATATCGTACTTACACAACCGTTAGGTATATATGGGGTCACTTGATGTGAGAAACTTACAACCAAAAATTCTGAACAAGCTGTTAATAATCTCACACACAATGATGGCATAAAACATGCATTATTAGTTTTATTTGTATTTATAAATTGTTTTTATATTATTATTTATATTTAGTCAGGTTTTTTTTTGTAAATTCGACAAAGTAACATGTCGTTGTTCGAAGGGGGTGAGCTTGAAAGTAATCCCAAGGGAATCATGCAGATATATATGGAATAAGCCTTTTGGAACAATGTGGTTCGCCTCGTGAATTATTCTCTTTGATTGCTTGCTTTTGCCTCGGTACGTAAGCTTGGATACATATGATGTTCGTTTTTCCTTGACGACCCGTAACAACCCCATTTCGACCTTGTTGTCGCTTACCACGACGCCCTCTACTCACATGTCTTTTTTCTGTTACTCAATTGAGTTTTATACATAAAATTTTAATTGATAATTAAAAATTTAAAAAAAAAAATAAAAAAAAACTATTCTTTGCATTGCAATAATTTGTTTTCTCGTTTTATTGATAAGTTTAATGAAAATCCAATAAAATAAATTAATATAAGATCCACTCTGTCATTCGAGTGATGTTGGAAGAAATTTGTTATATTGGTACAGTAGCACATACAAAGCTTATTATATCAGGAATTCGTGATCCATCTTGCCTGCGACAGCACAACAATACTGCTTGTCATAAATATATATACCGGGGCTTTCGTATTATGTTTTTTCTCATACCATTGATATACATAATAGAGGGAGAATGAAAATTCATACAAAGCACTCTATAGATGCATGACTTGTGCCTGAAAAGCGCACTGATTTGAATATACACAAATACATTGATGTGTCTGTGTGTGGTGAAAACGATAAGTTGATAAAATGTAAAATGTTGAACATGAAAAGCGATGAGTAAGCTGGTAAATGACTCGCGATTTTTACCATCTCCCTATTATCACCCTCGTTTTGTACACGTGAAATAATAAAAAATAAAAAAAAAAAACATTTACTGTTATCACATTCATGAATAAACCGGCCACATGATGTTTGATCATTGAACATCATAATATAATATTTAAAGTCATTTGTGTTTTTCTTTTCATATATAACCAAAATGTTTCAGCATATTTTGATCAGTACATGATAACGATTGAGCGAAAGATTAGCTATTCATTAATCAAATCGATAAATCAGAGAGCTTGATTTTACTCTGGAGTGATTCACTCGTTAAATCTTTGGATTAATTTGACTTGAGTCACTGAATTCAGTTGATATTTCAGTGATTTCATTGATCAGTTGAAATATGTTCCACAATGTCTTGAGCTGTTAAATTGCTGAGGCATATTGTTGAATTGACATTAGAGTTTATAATAAAATAAACCGGCTAATTTAATGTCCAATTGTTTGTTTGAATTTAAATTATAACAGCAAACTCTTATGAGATCAAGAAATTATTGAAACTGTTTCGACATGAAATCATCAAAATCATTTGTCAAATCAATTCCAAGTTGAAGTCCACTTGGAAGCCATGTAGTGTTTCTAAGGATTCATAATGTATTCTATCTGGAAATTAGTATGAAAAAAGAAAAAAAAAAAAATAGAAAGACATAAAAATAATAATTGATGATAATAAAAAAAAAGTCATGATGCGGTAAGATGTTGAATTAAGTGTCGAAAAGAGGCGTGATGCCGAAATAATCAGGAAGCAAAATACTAAAAGTCCTCAAGAATGAAACGGATAGATGAATCAATCATGCCTCGACTCATTAGCCACCATCTTTAGCCTTACGTATTTTCCTTACTCTGCTAATACCCTCAAGGTCTTCCGTCTTATTCCACCAAGATCCCTAATTCCATCCGCTACTTAACGACGTTTCATTCTGAAAAAATGTACAAAAAGCAAAAAATTAAATCTACCAACATATATATATTGCAAAAACATAAAAAATATTTTACACTTTTTTTTTTTTTTTAAAGAAAATTATATCATTATTTACTTTTTATTCAAAAAATTTATTTATTTTTTAAATTACATTTACGATTGTTGATATATTTATTTTATATATAAGAAAATATGCATGTAAAAAATTTACTTGAAACATTTGTGATTGCACCTGCAAATACTTTGGCAACGTATATATTCACTTTGTTAAACTCTTTGTATATACAAAATCGACTTAACGGGTTAATCAACGTTTTATGATATTCAACTCTCTTAATTTCTACACTGAAAGATGCATTTATTTATTTCTCAAGATAAAAAATAAAATAGAGAAATTAAAAATTTACACGCACATTCAAGTAATACATAAAATGAATGTGAAAAAATATATTTTATGTATAAAAACATAAAAAGTACTTTTTATAACGTTATATACGTCTATGATGAACAATTAAAAATATTCATTTTTTTAATTTGTTTTATTATTCATATATAGTAATAAAGTCAGAAGTCAGAACCTTAAGATAATTGCATCCAATTTTATTGTAAAAATCATAATAATAATCGATTAATGGAAACAAAAAAAAAGAATTTTTTATTCTTTACTCGTTGATTTTTAAAATCAATCGTCAATCAAATATCTATGCATTTCTTTCGACTCAATTCAAAAAAATTCATGTTGTCTGTCTTGAATGACATGTGAAAATTTTCATAAATTTATAAAGAATATTTTGATTGATTGGTTCATTTATTCATTCAATTATTTATTTATTTATTTATTTATTTATTTATTTATTTGGGCAAAATGCAATGCTTCATAACATCATGTTGTTGACAAAGTTTTTTTTTTATTCTGATTAGTGCTTGCAAGCTATTAGCGCGTTATACACAGATCATGTCCCAAAGGAACACCAGGATAAAGTGCCCAAGGGTGTTATACCCCACCATGGTTGATTTTCTGTCTTCATCAACTCAAAGAACAACCATATAACAACTCTATACTTGGCCACAAACTCAAGGGGTTAAGCGTAACATCCGTTACACTTTGCTTTGGCTTAACGCGAACCCTTGATGATATAGTAAAGGTGGAAATATTACAGATGATGTTGATAGTGATAGTAGTAGTGGTGGTGGTGGTGGTAGTAGTAGTAGGAGTTGTATAGTAGGAAAGAGAAAGATCCGAAGGATATCTAGATGATCCCCCAGTACATATCCAGGGGGATTGATATCGTCTGAATATTTCATGCCCAACGACCAAACTCATTGCCTCCCACCAAGTTTTGTGACCCTCTCATTTATTAAGTTCATTATTTCCCAATGAATTTATCGTTCTATCAGTATCCCCATGAAATTTATGATGACCCCTCAATCGTTATTCCATACCAAATAGCTAATGGAATTTGCAGACTACTTAATAATTTTAAAAAGACTCAAAACTTTCAGCATATGTATGAGATATATATAAATTGTTTGTTTTAATTCAATTTCCTTATCCAACTTTGTCGAGAAATTCAGTGAGACTAAATTATAATAATTAGTTTTAAATACTCTGATCATATATAAGCTTAAAATATTATTTAAAATTTGATTTATCATTTTGATGAATTATTATTTATTATGTACGATATAAAAATGGTAAAAGAAAATAATTATTTATTATTATAAATAAAAAGAAAAGTAATAACTTGAATAAATAAAATTTAATAAAAAATTGCATATACATGTTCTTGAAGTATTTATAAATAAATATAACGATGTCCTGATTTTTCTGAATCACAAACACGCAACCATCGCAATAATTAATCTTCATTTCAACGATAATTTCACTTATTACTGGTATTTATATTTCACAAGATAAAGAAAAAAAAAAAAAAGAATGAAAAAAAGAAAATATGTAATGAGAATGATTTGTGACAATTTCACAAAGTTGTATTCAGGTAGCCGGATGTAGGTAATTTTAATACCATTCTATCGTACTTGTTCTCCAATCAATAGAGCACAGTTGCCACTGGCAATTCAATGTATATCGTTTGTGCACCTGGTAATCATAATTATCAAGAAAAAACATAGACAGTACAGACACAACGTTGAAATACAGTTTGTCAATAATGAGGATGAGATACTTGATCAGAGAGAAATTGTATTACAAATTGTACAACTCAGTTATTTCATAAAAAAAACAACATAAATATACTCGATGTATACAAAGAAAATAAAAATCTATAATTTAACATTATTCGAATGTTGTTTTTTTTTTATAAAATGTTAATTCGAGCTTTTCCCTCAAATAAATATTGAATAATTTCAAAAAAAAAGTCAACTAAATATTTGACTAATTTAAAATGTTAATTTTCCATTAGGAATTAAAGCTTTTTTTTAATTGTTTTCATTTTTTACAATAAAATGAGTAAATGTTAAAATAAAAATGACATTCTGAATGAATGATTTATTAGCATTCAGAAATTTTACAGTTTAAAATTTTTTTTTTTAAATGAATTTATTGAATAAAAATCATTTTTCAATAATATCCTATTAAATTTTTAATAAAAAAATTTCAATTTTTATGATTTAAAAATAAAATAAATATAATATTTATACTTATAATTGAAAAAAAAAATATATGCTGTTCTAAAATCTATTTGAAAAAGTAATCGCTCTGAAGTGAAGTGATCGACATGTCCAAATAGCATCTTCAAGTCTCATTAACTTTTTATTCAGAAAAAAAAAGTATACGTAACGTGTCGCTGAAAATCTTGTAAAACATCTCAAGTCTTTCATAAACATATTTTTTAATTTTTTTCCACAACTCATCTACAATATATAAATATAGTAGGAGGAGATTATTTATACAAAATAAAATAAATCAAGTAAAAACGAATTTGAAAGAAAAAATATAAAAAAAAAAACAAAGAAAATAAAAAAACAACGACGCAATGTAACGTTAAAAAAAAATGAGATAATAGAGTGGTGGTTGACGACGAATGAAGGATGAGAAAAATATCTTGTGACAAGAAAAAAAAAAAAAAAAAAAAAAAAAAATTGCAAGAGATCAAAGTAGCCTCATTGGATAAAAGTTGATTATTTTTATGATATGATAGCAGGGCTGGTCATAAGATGAGATATTATACCTCATCCCTTCAAGTAACGAACGTCTTTGCTTCATCCCTCATATACTCTTTCTTTTTTATCTCTCTTGTTTTTATTTCTATACTTTTTATTTAATTTTTTTCTTATTTTTTCACAACGTTTTTTACTATACCCCTTGGAGTTTTCTGCTAGTAGCACTGATACTTGCTCACAGCACCCCGTGACCGGAATATTTTATCGTGACATTTTCTTTTTTTTCTTTCATACAGCTTTATATATTTTCTAAGATCACAAATACCAAGTATATCTTTACTTTAAAATTAAAAAAAAAAAAAAAGTTACTCTTGATGTAAAGCATATTATTAAATCAATTTTTTTTTTTTGCAATATTTTTTTTGATCATGATAATTTTCATATCGTTGTGGATATAATAATTTATTATTTATATTATATGCCTTTTTTTTTCTTACTTTTTATAAAATAAAATAATAATTATTTATGGAATTGAGCCAATGTTGAAGACCACTTGCATGTAGAAATGTACTATCAACAGGGGCATTCAGGTTTTGTACGAAACACACATATCCCATAGGGCCTTTCATACATGATTCTGGTTATAATGCCAATGGAATGGGATAGGTAGTTATCTATATCAAGTACTTGATAGCAAAAGAGGGGGTCAAAGAGTGCAGGGAATTTTTTATTGAAATTTTACGATATGGACGCAAGTATATATTCATTTTTTTTTTGCTTTATATGTTCTTGTTTTATTTTTCAAATTTTTATTAAATTATATTTGCATATATGTTCACGTCGTACATCGACACAAAAAAAATGAAAAAAAAAATTATAAATAAACAAACAAAAAAGTATAGAATTCATTTATAAGTTTTGCTAATTGTTTTAAAATTTTTTTTTTTTATTTTTAATAAAAACAAGTTCAAAGAGTTTGTTAATGCTTAAAATAATGTACAGTAAAAAAGTGAATTTATTGTAAAACTTTGTGAGGTTAGTTTTGTAGATCGAAGGCAAAATAGAATACGCTGGTTTGAATCACGAATGAATAAAAAAAAAATTGAAGTAATAATAATGAAAAAAAAAAAAAATTATAAAATGAGCAAAAGGAGAAGGATGTGGCTCAACTCGTTCGAGCTATTCATGTCCCGATGAAAAGGCACCCGTAACACGACTCACCCGCCCGCCGACACAGACATTTTGTTGAAAAAAGAAGATAAATTATTATGATTATTATTATTATCATTATTATCAACGTATAATATTTTCTATAGGAATGATTTCCCTTTTTCCTGTCTTCTACTTTTGGATAAAGGTACATCACATAATAGTCACTCACTGATTTTTTTTCCCTTTTTCTTTACCGTCAATATAAATGAAAAAAAAGATATTGAGAAAGAAAATTATTATGGAAAAGTTATGACATACGTTTATTGTCTAGAAATTTTATATCAATTAAAGTTATGTTTATTGATTTATTAAAAATTACGTAATTCAATTGTTTGCGAAAAGAGAGAAAAATTTTTGATTCATAAATTGTTATTATTAATTTTTTTTCATCCTGAAACTATTTAAATATAATTCGACACTTCCGTTAAATGGCTATAAGCAAAAATTAAATAAATAAATGTGTAATACTTGAAAAAATTGAGAAAGCACGTTTTACAATTTAAGATAAAGCAAAAGTATTGAAGCTGGGTTGGAATAAAATACAATGGGACTGTTGTTCCTTGCTTTGTTGATGGAGGAGATGAATTGAGAGGTATAAAAAAAGCGGTTAATATATGAATTTATACACGTGTTAGATGGCCTTGTCAGTGGTATATGTCGCACTTGCGACACCCACAAATGGTCAAAGTTTTGAGTCTTAAATATTACACAATAACGTAATGCTCTTCCACAATGTGTGATCAAAATATATGTATTTTTTTCTTTGTGTATTTCAATTATATTTGTATTTTCTTTTATCTGTATTTCTTTTCAAAACACGTGGATCACATATTAGCAGGATAACAGGCAAATGAAATGGACCATAACCTTTTATTTTCATCATAAGATGAAATGTCTCAACACAGTTATTTATTCCTTTCATCTTACTGCCTCTATCTTCTCATACTTATACAAAAATGACAGATTATTTTACTTGGGTTTCAAGTGGACAAATGATTTCAATAATTTCATGCCAAAAACAATCTGAAAAATTTTTAATAAATCCAATATTCAGTTCTAAACGATTTCAATGAATTCAGCGATGTAATTTTTGGAATCAATCAATTTTTGGTGACTTTAGCGATCTGATTTCAGCTAGGGTGGGTCAAAAAAATTTATCACTCGATGGTCTCTAGTAAATACAAATATATATTTGTCTTTGCCATGGCAGCATCAGCCGCATGTTTATATCTATATAGTTTTTTGCCAACGAATTCTCGAGTGACCGCACGCTCAATTATATCGAGCTGGCCCCACCAACTTGACTCCACTCTGCCGTGTCGATTCGATTCGATTTATACGAATATTCAAGTTCTTTATTCTTTTGGATCCAACGGGGATAACGACGGTATGATCATTGGGAGCAATTGTCGGTAGAATTCGAATGCACACGCGCCCCGACAAGTACTTTCCTGTTATTGTCGATAAACGAGCACAGGGATTTTTGTGGCATTGGTTTATACGCATATACAAGTAAATTGTATGCGTGAGAATGGTTTTTTTATTTTATTCTATTTTTTGCTTGACTACTGCTATTCAATTTAAGTGCCTTGGTGAGGAACAAATGACGCACAAAAGATTTCTGTTTAATGAATTTATAATATGAAAAACTAGTGGTGAAATAAAAATAATATTTTAATTGAAAAATCATTCAATGTTTTAATGGTTATAATAGCCAGAGATTAAATTTTTATTAATTATAGTATCATCAATGATTATCTCATGTCTTCATTGCTAAAAGAGAAAAGAAGAATAAATATTTAAGTTTTTTTTTACTTCAAGATTATCATATTGAATCAATGTTTATTTTAAATTTCCATGTTTTGATTTGTGACATTCAATCAAATATTGCTGTATTTAAATAAAACTTTGTCAATGTATTTGAAACTTTCTTCTTTTTTTTTTTTTGTACATATTGTGGAGGCTCATCGTTGGCCTATTTAAAAATCGTTTATACAAAAACGTTTGAAAAGTTTAAATCAAAGTATTCGTTTGAATGTTATCGAAGCTGTCGACTTGGGAAATCGAGACTGATATCTGTTTTCAATAAAAGAAAAAGGAAAGAATAATAAAAAAAAAAAAAAAAAAATAAGAAAAGTAGAGGATAAGATGATGGTAAATGGAAAGAGGGAGTTTGAACGCGCCGGCTCAAACACCCTGGGGTCGCATCTCGAGCTTTACTTTTCACAAGATGGAGTGACAACGACTACAACTCCCAACTCCCCAAAAACAAAAAAAAAAATAGAAAGATGGGGTGAAATGAGTTTTTGTCGAGACTTGAAAACTCTTTTTTTTTCTTTTTTTCTATTTTTATTTTTCAACATCATTCCGCTTTTTTTAAGCATTTTTTTTTTTTATTTCTTCAGTCGCGTCTTCCATTTTTCGTAGCTTTTTTTTTGCAGCTTCTTGTCCCTTTAACCACCCACTCACCACGTTCCACTTTATTCGACAACTTCAGGGTTGCATTTAGAGAAGCTCCACCTACCTCCTGGACTTTTTTCTTATACCCAGCATTTGTATGAACTGTACAATATATTTTTTCCTTTCTTCTTCTCATCGTTTATATAATACTACCACTTTTGGTGAAAAAAAAAACCTTCAATACCACAAAAGATGACACTAGGGATAATAAAAGGGCTAGCCAACTTTATGATACCACTGGCCGAGCAAATAAATATTTATTTATAAGTATAAACTGATGTTTACCAATAGCCTGTTAATGCCTCGAGACATTAATCATTCCTGTCATTTGGAAAAGCAAATAAATGAGCATTTCCTATATGAAAAGTTACACGAACAAAGGAATCCATTGAGAGAGTTTATAATTATTGCAAATAAGTATCATTTTTTATTTCTCCTGTCAAAATTAAAATTAACGAACAGTTTTATTACATTTTTTTAAAAATAATTTTACAGCTATATAGAAAAATTTGAATTTTCCCTTTTTTTTTATATAATGGAAGACAGTTTTTACATATCACCAAAGAACCAAACTACAGTCAACTTTTAAGCATGCTTGATTTAAATACTTATAAAAACGATTTTAACCCAACAGTGAATTTGTCTTTTTTCAACTAAAAATTGCATGTGTGTGCCGAGGCCCTGCGCAAGTCGAGTTCAAGGACGGTACTCTCAATTTATACACGACCCGTTGATCTTTCACGACCTCACGTGCAGCTTCGTGTATCGAATTACTTGCAATAATTTTTACCAACCAGTTGCCACAATCTTGATTTGATAAAAAATAAAAACAAACAAAAATTATAATAATTCATTCATTCACGCTATCAATTTCTATAAATACTAGTGAGAAAAATATTTACTGCTAAACACATATGAATAAACTCATATAAAAATTAAACATAAACGAAAAATTATTTTTTATGTTGTAATTATTAATGATAATAATTACAGCACACAATTAAATGCATAAAAATATTATCTAAATAAAAAACAATGATGATTAAAGCAATAAATAAAAAGTCAATGTGGATGATATTCAATTTCATGACAAGATGAGTTAATCGAGCACGGAAGCACAATAAACTTGAATGGATATAATAAACGAACAACTGTCGGTTCGTTTACCATAATAATGCCTCAGTTTTACCAGCAAATATACATCATAAGAGCAATGTGCCTGAGGGCAAAAATTTAAAAATTTTCATCTCACTCAGTTGCATTAAATTTATATATTTTAAAAGCCCAAGCAAAACGAATAGTCAAGTGGCTATAAATAGTTATCGTTTGCATTTTATTCACTTCTTTCCTCAAGTGATCTCACTCACTTGACTGTAGCATTTTCCAACATCACGATCATCATCATTCGCGAAAAACCCACAGCTCTTTCAACTTATATACAAATATTCTTTCACTTCAATACACAACTACCACACGTCATTCGTGTATGTATGCTTTTTTACTTTGCATAGTCTTTTGCCTTCCTCACCTCATCACTTTTATCTTATATTTCACTGCTTGGTTATTTCAGAGTTAAATATTCATCAAGATATTATTGTAGTTATTATGTATATATGCGTGTGAGTGCACTCATACGCATCCTCGTCATTTCCGCTCTAATTTTCCGTTCAATTCACCTATATATGTGTGTACAAGTATAGAAATTTTTATGGATTCATTAAAAGTTATTACGCTCGAGGTAATTGTAGTGTAACTAAATTTTTTGGCTAAATTAATTACGAAAATTAGTTGATATTTTATAGTTATTTTTTTTTTATTGCTCAATAAGCATGAAATTTTTTTTTAAATGTTAATTTATATACAACTAGACTCAAATAGAATTTGTTGAAAAATTATAAGATGATAGTTTGAAAAATATTTAATTAAGAAACATTTTTTTGTTGGTTAGTTCATTAAATGACATTGAAAAAATCAATTAACACTTTTTAATTTAAAATTGTCACAGATAATTTTTAAATATAAAAAATAAAATTATACATTTCATGCGAGGTTAAAGAAAAAAATTTGAAAATAAAATAATAGCAGATAATTGAGAGTGTAATAAATTTGTAATACAATTTATTAAAAACATGTATTATAATATCATAATTAATCATTTAGCTAAACACTTGACTGAGCTCAAGTGCAATATTGTGGAAAATATTATGATAAAGTTCATTTCTTTCCCACCTTTTTTTTTTTTTCTTCAACAGTATATGTTATAGTGTCTCTTTAATTAAACGTGAATATAATTTATTTTACAATCGAGAGTTCAATGACAATAGAAATGCATGTGATTTATTTTCAATGATAAAAGTTTTGACAATAACGATTGTTTTGTTGATTTAACTATTCGACTATTTTGAATTTTTAATTTCCATATGAAATTTATATATAAATAATATTAAATCATATTCTTTTTTCAAAATAATTTACTCTTTTTCTCTCCCACGTATTCTCATGTGTGACAATGTAGAATATTATACCCAATGAGTCATGATTTTACTTGTACTTAGTTGAATATATTTATCTGAAAATAAAAATATTTTATATTCACTGATTTATTTAAACCTACAAAATTAAATATTAATATAATAGAAAAATACTGTCGATATAAATTTGAAATAAAAAAACTATTATATTTGCCAAAATAAATTTTCATCAATTTTATAAATAATTTTAATTGAACTATTTCTTCTTGCTTTGACTTCAGGGGGAAACAATATAATGTAATAACTGTGCCAATAAAAAAAATATGAAAACAATTAAGAGACTGTCATGTGTTTAATTGATTAAAATAAAAATTCAAGAAAGAAAAATAATATTTATATACATGTATATGATGAATAAGACAAAGACATCTGGACACCTGTCACAAACTCATCACTGTTACATTTTAACTGTACATATATTTATAGATTCACAAACGATGCACTCATTTGAAAATTCAACTACAACTTGTTCATATATATTTAACTTCCGGTATTTTTTTCTTTGATCATTAATTTACTCTTAAAATGATTTACATTAGCAAAATAAATCAATAAAGTGCATAAAAAAAAATACAATTGTCTTTTGAATATAAAAAAAAAAGGTTAATTTCAAATTATCATACGTAACTGCTGTTTTATTTTAATAATAAACTTTATAATTATCTACATTTTAATGTTGAATGTAAATTTCAATTAAAAATCTTGTCTCACAAAGTTTTAGAGTTCAAAAAAAAGCCTAGAAGAATTTTTTAAATACCAAAATAATTGTGGAAGCTGCTGATTATTATAGATAATTTTTTTTAAACAACATCATATTATTAAATAGTTTTTCATCAACAATATCCAAATGGTAATTTGAAAATTTTGTTTAATAAAAAATCTATAAATCTTGAATGATTTCTTTGACCGAGCCCAGTTTGAATGTGACAGTTTATATAAAATAATTGAAATTGCAGTTTTTTATATTTTTGACAATTAATTAATCCACAACGTTATTATAAGAAAATTTTAAATAACCTAATTTTTTTTTTGTTCTCTGAGGATTCATTATAAGTGGCCAACATTACCAGAAGCACCTGTCACACTTTTCAAATTGTGACAGTAACCTGTATCTATTTATATACGAATTAACACTCAACAATTCGCCACACAGAAAATCTCCACCCCATTATATTTTACTTTCTTTATTTTTGTTTTACGCACATATAGATTGTCGAGAGCATCCGGTTCTAACTCAACTCTTTCATATCATGTACTTTGACGTTTTATTTTAGTTTTAATTTTTTTTTTTCAACAGTGTAACCAGCTCATAACTGAAAGTTGCAAACTAACTCGCGTGCCACGCGTTTATTTCTCCCACCAAAAAGTTTATATATACGAACATTTATATCCTAATTATAATTTTTTTACATTTATTGCAATGATAAGCTGGAATTTTAACCAACCTGTTGGAAAAAAAAAGAATCAAAAATATTTATCTATCAACGCAGAATCCAATTATCAGTTTGTAATTTTATATATTTTTTTTTGTCATCACGGTCCATAGCATGTGCCATCTTATCTAAAACAGGTCGTGGAAAAATTTTCTCCGATTCCTTTTTTAATTAGAAAAAAAAAAAATTGACTAGAAAAGAGAATAATCCGGGTTAATTTAATTTTTTTTATAAAAATATAAATTTTTTACTCCAAAAAAAAAAAAAAAAATTTTTTTTTTTTAAAGAATCATATTAGAATAAAAGCTTAATATATTTAAAAATCCATTATATAGAAAATTAATAATTTATATTTATATAAAATCTAAATAATCATACAAAGAAAGACATAATTCAAAAAAAATTTTATTTCGTATATTCATGATTCTAACTGTCACCCAAAGAGCTTTTTAAAATAAAAGAAAAAATGAAAAATGAGATACACACAGCACTCTTGCGTAAATCCGGAATGGAAAACAAGAATGAACGAAAACATATATATAGCAACGTATATAAATTCAAAGAATAAGAAATAAATGAGTAAAACGAGGATCATGAAGAGAGGAATATACGAGTATGTGCAAGAAAATAAAGAATGAAAGAGGAAGAAACCGCCGACAAAGGTTACTATTTATAATCGCATATGCTTATTTAAATGTATATGTGAATATTTCTTCAAAATTTTTCACCATATATATTCAAATTTATACAGTATTTATACATACAAAACGAAATATATACGTAAATAATAGTATTAACAAAAAAAACTTAACACTCACTACCCAATAAAATGATAAAATCAATTCAAATATAAATAAAACAAGGAAAAAAATTTTTTGATCATTCAAACGTTTGTAAATAGAATAAAAATATATTATTTTTAAAAATTAGGTAATTTATTTTCACATTTCTATTCGGTCAATTTATTCAATTGTTTTTTTTTTTTTTTTTTAGAAAATTTATAAAATTTTGTTTTTTAAAATCCATAGGATTATTGTGGATATTAATTTGATTAATATGATTTTTTTCGGTTATTTCAAATAGTCGATAATACCTCTGGTAATTTTTTTATAGACAGAGCTTTTGCTCATCTGAAATGTATAATTTAATTTGAAATTAAAAACATCATTCTCAATGCGAGAATTTAACATTGTTTTGCTGAGTAAAAGACAGTTTAATGTTTTCAAATTTGATTTTCATAAGAATAAAATAATGTAAATGCCATTTATTTTAATCAAATAATTCATAAGTAGATACTAAATTGTACACTATACTTTTTTATTGAATAAAATGTGCGTATTCACTTGTTCGGAACTCAAACATTCGAGCGAACCTTAAATATACGTAAAATAAATAAGAGATACAGAGGTAAAATATAAAGGATGAGATAAAAGAGTACATGTGGAATAAGAGAGGGATATTGCGTAGGAAAAAGTGAAAAAGCACTCGGTTATATCTAAATCCGTCCTGTGTGCTTCGCTGCAGATGATGGTTTGGCTCGAGATATCTTTGCATTGCAATGTATTTTTCTGTCTTTGTCGTATTTTAACTGTAGAGTCATTCATAAAAGAGGATGGTGAGGTTTAACAGGAGAATCTTGGCAGTATGGCATGCAGAATAACCAACATTTGAAACATACTTGTTGTAGTGCTGGTGGTGGTGGTGGTGCTGATACTGCACGGAAAACATTGCAAAAATAAGAGTAAGAACATCAGCAACGAGAAAAGAAAGCAAAGAAAAAAATAAATTAAAATAAAATAAAAGATGCCGACCGGAAATGCATGCAGGCCAATATTCATTCACAACGGCAGGCACACACCCGCTCTTGCCTCTCAACAAAATTATTTATTTTTTTTTTTTCGCTCTTTTCGTATTCTCTAAATCTTGTATTATTATATATTCTTGTTTTCCCATTGAATTACTTGTACTTATTTTCTGTGTGGCCAAAAAACAACCTGCACCACACGATATTTTCATTTTTTTTTTTTTTTTTTTCATCTCAAAATGAATATATCTTCAATGATAAAAGCAAAACGTTTACAAAATTTAAAAACAAAAAAAATCATCATCACGTATATATGAGATTTATACGATGTAATTGTCTGTGTAGGTGAACCAGTATGACCTCGGGTTAGCTGTTGCCAAACATAAATCTCAAATATACTTGCTGATTTTTTTTTTTTTTATTTGTTTTTTGTGGTATATAATTTTACTTTTTTTACTTCTCATTTTGTCTTTCATTTGTCTCGTTTTTGAGGGATGTTTGCTGTCTGTTGTTTTTTGTTTTTTTTTTTTTTGGTTTCCTAGCCAAGTTGAATTGATGCACTTACATATAAATATGCTTGTGTGCTGCAACATTATGTTGATTGTTCTCTCATTTTGCCGGAAAGACGAGAATAGATATTTTCAGAAATTGTCGTGTGATGAAGAAAAACTTTGTAGTTATATATCATGAAAATTTTTAAATACATTTAAATATATTATTTTAATTTTTAATTAATTTTTATTGTTATGAATTTTTTATTTCAATGAATTTATCATGAAAAATTTTTGCATTTATTAACTGTAAATAAGCTATTTACTCATTTCATATTGTAAAAGCAAGAATTTTTTTATTCCCTTCATATAGATTTTTTTTCTTTAATCTCCTGTCTGAATAATAAAAAAGAAAAACTACCGATGCGATGATAAGATAATTGTGCATGAAGCAGATAACGAAAATCTATTTACGTTTTT